>PVIH01014324.1:0-54317 GCA_004025045.1 Sigmodon hispidus | reverse complement strand
TTCTTTCATAGATTTGTTCATCTCTTCCAATTTTTTGTTTGTATTTTCTTCTATTTCTTTAAGGCTATTTTTCATATCTTCTTTGAGAGCTTTGATGATCATCAAAAAGGAATTTTTGGTGTTGCTTCCTTCTGTTTCCTCTTCATTGCTCAGTTCAGGTCTTGTATTTGTAAGATCGCCACTCTCTTCTGGAGTTACCTTGTTCTTTGTATTATTATATAATTTTTTGCACTGACGTTTTCCCATGGCTTCAGTGTGTCACTATTAGATGGCTCCTGGTCAGTTGTGGCACTCGGGCTTGTGCGCCTCCTGTCACCTCTCTGGGCAGGCTCTGAGTCTGTCCTTCAGAGACCCCAGAAGTTATCTGTTCGCTCAGTTGGAGGTCGAGGTGGGTAGCCGTGCAAATTCCCTCAGCAGCAGCTGTGGGTATGGTGATAGGCAGACTTTATCTGTGCCTGCTACAGAGTGCGCTGGGACTTACTCTGCAGACAGCACCCGGTCCCCGAAGAGGAACTGGAACAGATGGGCAAGTATTGTTCTTTCAAGGTCTGTAAAAACTTGTGTTGGAATTTTGATGTACAGTGCATTGAATCTGTAGATTGTCTTTGGTAAGATTACCATTTTCACTATGCTGATCCTACCTATTCAGGAACGTGGGAGATCTTTCCATTTTCTGATATCCTCTTCAATTTCTTTTTTCAGTGATTCAAAGTTTTTGTCAAACAGATCTGTTACTTCTTTGATTATAGTTACACTGAGGTATTTAATGCTATTTGTAACTATTATAAAGGGTGATGTTTCCCTTATTTCTTTTTCAGCCCTTTTATCTTTAGTGTATAGAAGGGTTACTAATTTCTTTGAGTTAATCTTGTATCCTGCTACATTGCTGAAGGTGTTTATCAGCTGTAGAAGTTCCCTGGTAGAATTTTGTGGATCACTTATGTATAGAATCATATCATCTTCAAATAGAGATAATTTCACTTGTTCTTTACCAATTTGTTTATCCTTAAACTCCTTTTCTCTCTTATTGCTTTAGCTAAAACTTTGAGAACTAGGTTGAATAGATAAGGGGAGAGGGGTCAGCCTTGTCTAGTTCCTGATTTTAGTGGGATTGCTTTGAATTTTTCTCCATTTAGTGTGATGTTTACCATCACCTTTTCAAATTACTTTTATTATGTTTAGATATTTTCCCTGTATTCCTGATCTCTCCAGGACTTTTATCATGAAAGAGTGTTGGATTTTGTCAAACGCTTTTTCATCATCCAAGGAGATGATCATGTGGATTTTTTCCTTCAATTTGTTTATATGATGGATGAAATTTACAGCTTTCCATATGTTGAACCATCCCTGTATTTCTGGGATGAAGCCTACTTGATCATGGTGAATGACTTTTTTTTATACGTTGTTGGATTTGGTTTGCCAGAATTTTGTTGAGAATTTTTGCATCAGTGTTCATGAGGGAAATTTGTCTGTAATTTTCTTTGTTGTGTCTTTGAGTGGCTTGGGTATCAGGGTTATTGTGGCCTCAAAAAAAAAGTTTGGCAATTTGAATTTTGGTGTTGTTGAACTCTAACTTTAGCCCATAGTGATCTGATATGGTACAAGGAGTGATACCCATTTTTTTGTACCTGTTGATAATTCTTTTATGACCTAGTATATGGTCAATTTTAGAGAAAGTTCGATGAGGTGCTGAGAAATATGTATATTTCTTTTTGTTTGGTACATATCAACTAAGTCCATTTGAGTCATAATTACTGCTAGATCCCTTATTTCTCTATTGATTTTCTATCTGGTTGACCTATCTAAGAGTGAAAATAAGGTACTGAAGTCTCCCACTTTTAGTGTGTCAGGTTTGATATGAGGTTTATGCTTTAGCAGTGTTTCTTTTACATATGTAGGTGCCGTTGTGTTAGGGGCATAGATATTTTGGATTGAAATTTTGTCTTGATGGATTTTTTTAGATGAATAAGTAGTGTCCATCCTGGTCTCTTTTTATTGATTTTAGTTTAAAGTCTATTTTGTTAGATATTAGAATGGCTGCACCAGCTTGTTTTCTAGGGCCATTTGATTGGAAAGTCTTTTTCCAACTCCTTACTCTGAGCCTGTATCTGTCTTTGAAGTTGAGGTGTGTTTGTTGTATGTAGCAGAAGGATGGTTTCTGTTTTTGTATCCATTGTACTAGGGTGTGTCTTTTCATAGATGAATTGAGTCCATTGATATTAAGAATATTAATGACCAATGATCGATATTTCCTGTCATTTTGGGTGGTAGCTTGTATTTCCTTTTTTTTTGTGTGTGTGGGGTTCTTCTGTGGGCTTATCAATTGTTTGTGGTTTCAGGGATGTTTCTGGTTTTCTTAGGTTGGAGTTTTCCCTCTAGGCTTTTTGTTGGGCCAGATTTGTGGTTAGAAATTGATTAAATCTGATTTTGTCGTGAAATATCTTGCTTACTTCATTTATGTTGATGGTTAGTTTTGCTCGGTACAGTAGTCTAGGTTGGCATCCATAGACTTTTAGTGCCTGTATAATGTCTGACCAGGATCTTCTTGCTTTCATTGTTTCCATTGAATAGTTGGGTGTTATTCTAATGGGTCTGCCTTTATAGGTGATTTGGCCTTTTTCCTTTGCAGCTCTTAGTATTTTTTTCTTTGTCCTATAGGTTTAGTAGCTTGCTTATTATATGGTGAGCAGACTTTTTTTGTGGGTCTAGTCTATTTGGTGTTCTGTAGGCTTCCTGTATCTTTATAGGCATTTTCTTCTTTAGGCTGTGGAAGTTTTCTTCTGTGATTTTGTTGAATATATTTTCTGTACCTTTGAGCTAGTGTTCTTCTCCTTCTCCAGTTCCAATTAATCTCAGGTTTGGCTTTTTCATGGTGTCTCAAATTTTCTGTACATTTTGTGTTATGAATTTTTTGGTTTTAGTGTTTTCTTTGACTGATGTATTTATTATCACTATTGAATCTTCCACTTCAGAGATTCTCTCTTCCATCTCTTGGATTCTGCTGGTAATACTTGATTCTGAGTTTCCAGGTCTTTTTTTTTTTTTTGTAGATTTTCTATTTCCAGCTTTGTCTCAGTTTGTGCCTTATTTCAAATTTTAATTCCTGTAAAATTTCTTTCACCTGCTTGTTTTCTCTTTCTCTCTTTCTTTTCAGGGATTTGTTCATCTCTTCTAATTTTCTGTTGTTGCTTTCTTCTATTTCTTTAAGTGAGTTTTTTTTTTTATATCTTCTTTTAAGACTTCAGTCAGTTTCATAAAGCTGTTTTTAAGCTTCTGGCTACTCTTCATTGCTATGTTCAAGTCTTGAAGCTATAGAGCTACTTGCTTCTTCTGGTGGTGTCTTGTTGATCTTTGTGTTATTATGTGCATTCTCAAACTGGCTCTATCCTTTGTTTCCTCAATTCATTCTTGGTTAGTTCTTGGCTGGCTCTTAGTGGGTTGTTGGTCTGAGGGCTTTAAATCAGCTGTGTGTTCAGCAGATTGGCTGTTCTCTTGAGTTGGTAATGCTGCTTCACCAGGCACGATCTTGGTGAACCGGGAGCAGAGGTCACCGCTTCACCTTTCACCTCCCAGCTGTACACCCAGCAAGTCTGCTGTTCTGGTGCTGCTACCACACCAGCCGCAATCTGGGCAGTCTGTGTCCACTGTTGCTTTTGAATAGATGTTTTGAAGATAACTGAAAGCTCAGTGGTGAAACTCAGTTGTGTTTTCCAGTGCAATGACTTCTTGCAAGATATCAAGTGACTTATTATTTGCAGACTTTGTTTAACACTAAGTTAAATTTAAGGGTACTTCCTTGACAATGTGAATGTATACCTTTTAAATTAATATGATAAAAAGAGTTGTTGTAGTCATGTTGTTTTTTTCACAACAATAAAAACTCAAACTAAGACAGCCTCCAGACTACATTGTCCAGACTCCTGAGAGTAACAGATGCTTTGGGTGTCTTGTAGGTGGATGAGAACAAGCCATAGGACACAGGCTGCCTTAGAAGCCAAAAATCTCTCAGGCCTACTCTAAGAGTTGCCTTCCCAACAGATGAAAACCATCTCAGTGGCCTGTCTTGAGCCCATTGACAAAAACCCAAACCAATGGTCTTGGTTTTAATTTTGCTTGATGAACAGCAACTTCATTCTTTTAAGATGGAGGTGTCCCTCCCACATGTGGAAAAGTAAAGGGATTCAGAGACAAGCTGGGGATGCCGGAGAGAAACTGCAGGGTGCTCTCTTAGTTACCACACCATTTTTTGAGTCCTAACAGTGGTATGAGTCAGAGAGGGTTGTGTTGCTGAAACAAATCTTGACTCTGACAGAACCACTGAGTCAGAGAGGTATTTCTAGATGTTCAGCTCTGCCTCATTATGAGTAAATCCATCCCAAGCCAACTTCTTCCTTATGCTTTTATGTGCTATCATTTCTCTCTACCTTAAGCTCATTTGCATCTGTACATTTTTTAACCTGCTTGTACATCTATTGTCCATTCATTATCCCATTGTCCGCTCATCATTTAGCAATCTTTGCTGAAGGCCTCTACTGTGCCAGGTGCTGGGCTATGAATAGGTCAAACAAACTAAAATTCACAGTCTCTGTCCCCCCAAAGTTCTTAATGTCCAATGGAAGTGACAGCATTAGAGCTGATAAGAAACAAAACCAGTGATGAGATATAGTAACAACTGCTTGGCATCCTTGTTTCCTTTCTATGTGGGCCCTAGAGGGACAGACGGTCACTTGGTCTTCAATTTCATGCCTTGACTATCATTACAAGTTCAACCAGTGGTAACAATAGCTGACGTTGAAGCCTTTTAGTGCATTTTTCTTTTGTCTCAGGGAAATAATATATGGAGGTTCTTTCCCCTGCAGAGTGCCATTCTGAAGAAATCCTTAGCCCATGGCCACCCTTGCTTAGATATCTTAAATGAGTTTTAGGGACAGGGAAATGATAATGTGTGACAGTTACATTATCCCCATCAAGTATTTGTAGCTAAGAAAATGGCTTGGATATGTCAGTGGGCAGCGATCTATCATAACATACAATTACAAGGACATGGTTTAAAAATAAGACTATCAAATGCACTTGCTCCAGGATGTCCCTAGGTACACTCGTTAATGCTGAGCTACCTAATGGTAGCACCATGTCAGGTCCCCTGCCTGGAGAGTAGAGATGCTCACTGATGCTCTTGCAGACTCAGCAGGGCTGGGGTTTGCAGTGAGCAAAATCGTGCCTTTACTGGTCCATACTCCTTGTTGGTGGTGCTTACTTCCCTGATGATCAAGTTGGATAACTTTTCTTTCTCTAAGTCACTGTGACACTTTATATCATGCTTGAGTTTATGGTTACTTTAAAAAGCCTTCTCGAAAGTATTTAGTTAAACTTGACACAACAGTCAGTTCTTAGTGGTTTGACTCCAGGCTTTGGGAGGGTTCAAGCTTTAGTACCAGGCACATAAAGGCTGAAATTCCAGATACTGACCCTGAAATCTTGGGGAAACTATGAAACTTCTGAAAAGCCAACTTACAAAATTGGAACACCTTCTCAGGATGGAGAGAAACCAGACAATCTGGGAGCTGTGTGGCTTTTGACAGTATTCCCATTAATACTGTTTTTAGTCTTTGGGCTGCTGTTGAGCAATTAAATGAATGGTCAGTATAATTGTTGTCATCACCTTAAAGGTCCATTTTAAAAATGAATTGCAAGGGCTGGAAGAGTGACTCTCCTCTAAGGCATGGGAACTTGGGTTCAGTCACTCACACAGCAAAAACAAAAACCAGTTTCAGGGCTGGGCTTGTGCTTAGTGCTCAGCAAGACCACTGACAGAGTGAGAAGGCAATGTGACTGGTCCAGGGCATGAAACGTCAATGGAAGTTAGGAGTGATGTGGAGAAGTTGGTCTGAGGCAGGTGTCAGCAAAGATGCTGCCTTAGGAGAGTTCATAAGCTGTGCACTTGCTTTGTGAAGTTCTTAGTGTCTGCTTTCTGTTCTGTAATTAAAACGTTACTATTTTGTAGCAATGATGTAGCAATCAGAAAACCAAGACAAATGAAGTCTGTCTGACTAGAATGTAGTAATTTCCAGCTGATTTGACTCCTGGGTCTGCATGGTCCTCTCTAATCAGAGCAGGCAGAGGAAGAGAAGACTGAGGGCCAGGCAGTGAGGTTGCTTAGATACTGGCTCCTCAGGCTGCGAGTCCTACTGAATGTGCTACCCTAGCTCATATATGTCTATTTGATGGGAGGAATCGTTCAAGCTGAGGCAGCTAAGAAACAGCAGACACAGAAGAAAAGCTAACTGCTTGCTCTTATTAGCTAAAAGTAGGATGCAAATGACCATTTGTGAAGGTATCTCCGGTGGGCTTTCAGCATCCTAGAATACTGAGGGACCCAATGATAAGCCTTATCAAACAACCCTTATCTTCCTCTGTTGTCCACAAATATTTTTCTTCTTATAATTTACTAATCCTAGAAATCATTTATCTTTATCTCATTGAAACTGTACAGTTATCATTTGTTATTAAGAAGATGTGTACGTTCTCTGGACAATGCCTTTCTCTGGCTCTTACCATTTCTTAATGTATAAAAAACCCTCCAGGTCCATCTAAAATATCAAATTGCAATTACAAATTTAAGATTAAAACTTTCTGGCTCTCAGTTTGATTGGCAGGGCCCAGCTGTTGAACTTGGCTGGGACTGGCATAGAAAAGGGGTTTTCGTTCCTCTACATTTGTTATCCTTCTTCTGGATGGTCCTCAGTTGGTACTGGTCCAACTCTGGCATGTCCATAGTTAAAGTTATCTTTCAGAAAAAAGCTTTGGTACTATGCCTGAAGGAGTCTAAGACAGCATACCACAGATAAAGCCAATGTACTGTACAGTTATCATTGTGGCACTATTTGTAATAGCCAAGTTATGGTGGTAACCTGGAAGACTATCAAGAGATGAATGGATAAATACAATGTGGTGTATGCACACAACCAACTTTTATTTACCCGCAAAAAGAATGAGATTCTGTCACTTCAGAAAAATTAATAAAAGAGGAGTTTATCTTGTTAAATGAAATAAGCCAGACTCAGGAAGATGAATACTACATTATCTCCCATGAACAGAATGTAATACTGTATGCACATGTATGAAAGTCTATAATATAGTGATATGAAAGTGCCATAATAATTTCTTGTTTTGTTCAATGACACATAGTAATACTTTTAAATTTTATGTGAGGAAAAGCCTTGGTGTTTTATGTGTCACCCTAACTTCTGGCTCTTGGATTCAGCCTCTAGGATCCTGGGATAATTTGCCCTTGACCCCAGGTAACCCCTGATAGCCTTCAACCACACAGTTGCTCTTGGGTGCATGCTTTTCTTCATGGTCTCTTGCCCTTTACTTTTACTAACTATATTTTTGATTGTGGTGAAAGTCTGTCTTTCCCATGGGCACATTTGCTTTCTCATCTGCTCTCAGACAGACAACCAAAAATCAGGTTTGCCATGAGCCTTGGTCAATGTCAGGGGTTGATTCAAGGCACTCCCCTGACATCCTTCATAGATATCGGTCCACTGGCACTGGTGTGTTGACAAAGTACACCCAGGAAATGGGAGAAGCAAAGCAGCTTTTTAAATTACAGACAGACAATTGGGGACACTAGAAACCCCAGAGCAGGCCAAGCAGGTCCTCTAAGGCAGGAGTCATTTTTCTGCATATGCTTCACCTGCATTTAGTTCTACTTCAGGTTTTACAATAAGGGTTCACGGGAATGGCTGATTAAGCATTTCACGATGGTGCTAGGAAGGCTGTCAGAGGCCAGTCTGTGGTCAGTATCCTCATGATTTACATGGAGCCCTAAAGAGCCAGCATTTTGAAACACATGCTTGAAATCTAAAGATGTGCAGACCCCCTTTAGCCTTCTGTGATGCTGCCAGTGATCATCAGTGAAGGACCACTCAGTCAGACACAGGAATGGGGTTCTCTGTTAGTTTCGCACATGAGAGCAAATATACGCTAACAAGGCCACACACAAGAGTTTATTTAAGAGAGGAGTCCCAGGTGGGTGAAGAAGCAGAGGAGCAGGACAGAAGTCAGGGGACAGAGAAAGTGCCTGGAGCATGTGCTCGCAGTCTCTTTTAAGGAAAGGGGTGTGCACAGGTATGCGTCATGGGTCCCAGGGAGGTGCTTCCGTAGACAGTGCCGAAGTGCCACAGCGTTTATGCAGCCACACCCAGGGGCGTACCTCAGTACAAGGTGCATCCCACCTGGGCCAGAGTTGGTTCAGCTACGTGGAATGCCAGGAATCCTTACATTCTCTGCTCTTCATTCCCTACTTCACACTGTTCATGCTCACATTACAGGACCGGCAATTTGTAGTAATCTACATCTTGGAATTTATTTTTCTTTATCAGAAATCACTTTCTTTTATAACCTCTTAAAATTTTTTTATAATTCATTATTACATTACCATGTTTACAGTCAGGTGACTACTCTAGGACACTAGGTATCTGATGGCAACCCATGTAATGGTTGCCTATTTTGTGCCTGCATAACTAAACATGGTTGATTACATGTTCTATGATAGGAGTCCCAGAGATACAAACTTGAGAAAGTTTTGCCCCGTGTCCTTGAGTAAGTTGGGAGGAGAGGAAGATGCAGTCTCTCTAAAACTATGGATAATATGGTTGGAGCGATGCCTCAGTGATTAAGGGTGGTTGCTTTTGAAGATGACCCAGGTTCAATCCCAGGACCCAATTGGTGATTTACAATCATACTTAACTTTAGTTCCAGGGGATCCAGTGACCTTTTCTGACCTCCACTCAGTCATGCAGATGAAACACACACATAAATCTGAAACAAAAACTTTTTTAATAAAAGCTTTTTAAGCTGTAGATGAGGTTTAGAGGTGACAGAAAAGAGAGTGTCTATTCTTGGCTGGGGTGGAGATGATGGGAGAGATGAGAGGAAGGGATTCTCTTGGTCACAAAGCATCCTTCTTTAGCAGTAGTCCTTGCACACATGTGTGCTATTCTTTTTTTCTGGTCTTTATCTCTGCTTGAAAAGCTTGCTTCAGTGGACAGCTGTGACCCATATGTGTTCATTTGCAGATTGGTTGAAGCAGAATTCCAAAACTGCAAATGAGAACTGGGTATATAATCTACACGTATGATCCTGGGGATCATACAAGGTGAATGCATCCCTGGGGATCACTGCTGGGGATCTCATACACTGCCAGGCAAGGGACTGCCAGGTGCATGCATGCTAGTTCTTAAATTGAATCTTGCATGATGTCATATGAGTCTGGTGGTGTGGGTGTGGCCGAGCCTCACCTGCAGGGGCTCTGGTTTACATGGTCTTAGCAGGAGACAGAGAAGCATATTTTCAGCAATTCTGTGACCGTACTTTGGAATCTACTCCTGTCCGCTAAGGTTGCAGTTGCTTGTCCTCTCTGAGGAGCACAGAAGCTCACCTCTTCAAGTGCCAGTCATTGCTTCCTTGAATTTTGAGAGCACTTACTTCCAGAAGGACCTTTCCTTTGGATTCCTTTTTATCCAGAGGGATCTGAACACCACTGGCACTCTCTTGCTGACTCAGGACCACCATAATGAACATCCATTATGGTTGTTTTCAGAAATGCACACGGGGTCATATTTCAGCCATCTGACTCCAAAGAATCTGAGACCATGCCAGCCAGCACAGACTGCAGTCATAACAAAGCAAAGCGGGCTTGGAGCCAGGGAGGGGTATGAGTGTGTGTCCTTCTGTTCTTTGGAAAGTACTGTTCTTGTGATTGTGTGCTTATTAAAAGCCTTTGGGGAATGCCAGGGAAGGATCTGAGGAGGTTAGGCTTTTTAAAGCTTAAGACAATGGCTGTTCCCTTCAGTACAGAGGCATTTCAGTGTTTCTGCAACAGTAGGCTATATTATCCGCTAGCTTTCTGTTAGTATAACAAAATACCGGAGACAATAAAGTTATAAATAAGAAAGGTTCATATTGGCACATGGCTTTGGAAGATTCAGTCCATGACTGATTGGCTCTGTTGTTAGAGGCTGGGACAAAGTGGCATCTTATGGTGGGAAGCGTGTGGTGGAACAAAGCTGAGGGTGACTGGGAGGTGGCCAGTGTCTCACAGTGACCTTCAAAGGGACAGACACCTTCCAACAACCTAAAGCCTCCCTCCACCATGCCCCATTCCTTTTTCTGAGCTTCTATCACTTCTCAAGCCAGAGAGCAAGCCATGAACACAGGAGCTTTTAGGGGACATTTTAGATCCATGCTATCATGCGACTGTGGTGTCAAGCTTCACTGCACCTCAACATGGTGATGTCCTATTAAATGACAGGTTTGGGTTTCAAGTTTTCTCTTTCTTGCTATCAAGTCCCCATTCATTGCTACCTTTTATTATCCACTGAGTAACTGCCAGGCATGCTGGGTTCATACCAAGATGAATCAGGCAGATGATGAGTGTGCTGCCCAGCTGGGAAGTGATGTGTATCCTTGGCTTTCCTGAGACTTTGGATTTTCTTGGTAAAAAATTTGAATGTATTTGTGGTGATTTGAGTAAGAATGGCCCCCATAGGCTCTTATTTGAATGTTTGGTTCCCAGTTGGTGGACTATTTAGGAATGTGTCATGGTTGGAGGAGATATGTCACTGGGGGCAGGATTTGAGATTTCAAAAGCCTATGCTGGGCCAGTCCCAGTTTCTACCTTATGCCTGTGGATAAGATGTAGGCTCTCAGCTACTGCCCAAGTGCTGTGCCTGCCTGCTAGCTGCCATGATGGCCATGGATTAAGGAAGCAAGTCTGCTATGGGATAATTCTCTTGTATACTGTAAAGATTTGTCTGGTTTAATAAAACATTGATTGGCTAGTAGCTGGGCAGGAAGTATAGGTGGGGTGATCAGACAAAAATTCTGGGAGGAGGAAGGACAGAGTCAGGAGTGGCCAGTCAGATGCAGAGAAAGCAAGATAAGAATGCCTTCTGAGAAAAAGTACCCAGCCACATGGCTAAACATTGAAAAGAACAATGGGTTAATTTAAGTGTAAGAGCTAGTTAGTAGTGAGCTTGAGCTACTGGCTAAGCATTTATAATTAACATAAATTTCTGTGTGTTTATTTGGGACTGTGGGACTGGGTGGGAGTGAAACACCTACATAAGTCCTCAATTAACTGTCTACTTTTATATGTCATCCTTGGTCATGAAGTTTCTTCATAGCAATACAAAAGTAACAAAGACAATATTCATGCCTTTAAACCATTGTGGACTAACGTTTTAAAAGACTTTTCTCAAATAATCCCAACCTGGTACAAAATAACAAATGCTTATATAATCAAGTTACACATTTAATCAGACAAAAGGGCCAGTGGCAATTTCCTAATAAATGTTGGTTTGAAATGTAGGTAAGGAGGCTCCTGCTTCCTTTATATGACAAAGTTTTTTCCCCTTCTCTTTGAAAATAAAAATTTCTCATAGTACTTTCCTGCTTTGAGCTGTGCCTTTTAAAAAGGAACTTAGGCTACATTGTGACTGATACAGATAGTGCTTGGGTCAGGGAGGAGAAAGAAGCAGCCACCTATGTGAGATGGCAATGCTAGCCAATCTTCGTGGCTACAGGCTTGCTGTGAGGCAAAGGACGTGCATTTTTTGATTTCATTCTTTCAGAACATCTCTACTCTGCTGGTTTGCCTTGTCTCTGGCTCCTGGGTTAGTGCCAAAGCAAGTAGATGGCTGGCATATTGGTTCATTCTCCTTTATTTGACTGTTCAATAGACAGTAGCTGAGTCAGACTGTGTGCCAACTAAGAGGACCCTTGTGGAGACACGGTGACTCATGTCCATCTAAAATTAATGCTAGGGCTTTTAATGTAAATGTTAGAGTGTGTCTGTGCCTGGCATGCTCAAGGAAGGACCCGAGTTCAAGCTCCACTACTGGAAAGAAGGAAAGCGGGAGGGGGGAAGGTATATGTCATTACTGAGAGTCAATCACAGATGTAATAGCACAGCTCTTAGAATGTCATCTGGTTCTGTCATAGGAGGGAGGCCCTGAGTTTCCCCAGTCTCTTCAGCATATTATAACAAAACACCATGGAATAGAAATTTGTTTCTCTCAGTTTGGGAATCTGGAAGTCCAAAGTCAAGGCATTTTGTTGATTCTATGTCTGGTGAGGTCTTGATGTCTGATTCCAAGTTAGAAGTGAGCATAACACACCGGGTGAAGAGATGGGAGGAGAAGGAGATGAACTTGATTCCTGGAGTCCTCTCCTAAGGGTACTAACCCCCATCTATGAGGCAGTACCTCCGATGGCTTACTCACCTCCTAATGCAGTTGCACTAGGGGTTAAGTTCCAACAAGAATTTGTAAAGAGATACAGATGCTCAGATCATAGCACCTCATTTTGTTCTTCTGACATATGAAGACCCAGCAGTCTTGGAAGTAAAATAAGCCATTGCCAGACACGGGATCTGCAGGGGCCTTGAGCTTGGAAAGCCAGCCTCTTGCACTATAAGAAATACATTTGGATTGGTCATAAATAACAGTTGTGGTATCTGTCATCCCAACAGATAGGCAGTGGTTCTCTGAACTTTAAGTTCCCAGAACCTCCTGTGGGGGGTTTCTGTGGGACAAGATTCTTGCTGTATAGCCCAGCACAGCTTGCCTAGTTACACTGTGCTAAGACGCTCATGAACTATGACATAAGACATAGAAATGAGCTGTGAGGAAGAACTTAGAATTATCTCTAGAGAATTTAGAAGGCTCTGTGCAACTGGCTCCATCCTCACCAGAAACTCACTTTAAACAAGTTTTCAATTATTTTCCATCCAGATTTTTCATTCTGTATCAAATTAGGACATCTGTACAATCTTAACCATATTTCCCCCTCTCTGGAATCCCTTGGGAACACATGTTCTAGAAGTATCTTTTGTCTTTACTTGTATCTAGTTTTAATGGAATGTTACCAATTTGTTACCTTCATCTGGCATTTAATTGCATCCAATGGCTACCCTTAAGAATAGTTTGTTTTCCCAGTGAGACTCCTTGGAGAAAACTAATTTTAATTTGCAACTGGCTATCAAGGAGACAGCCTCTGGGTTAGGCATGGGGGCTTGCGTTCACTTTCCCTTTCAGCTCTAAGACTCCCATCTGATGCAGACCCATGCAGGCCCTGTGCACACTGCCTGTCTCTGCAAGTTCGTATGTATGCCTGATGTTTCTAGAAGGCTTTGTTTCCTTGGTATCCCTCATCCTTTCTGGATCTTAAAATCTTTCTGTCACAGGCTCCCTAAACTCTGAGGAGAGGAATTTGATAAAGACATCCCTTTTAGGGCTATATTTTCTAAGTTCTCTTACGCTTTGCATATTGTTTGGTCATGCGTCTATATTCCCATCTGCTGCAGGAGAAAACTTCTATGATGATGGCCGAGCAAGACACTGACCCATGAGCATAGCAGAATGTCGTTAGGAGACATTTTATTGATATTCTCCTTTAATAGAACAGTAATATTTGACTTTCCCCTAGGCTCTTGGAATAGTTTCAGTTATTAGATAGCCAAGCAGATTGGTGATGGGTTCCATCTCATTGAGTGGGGCTATAAATCAAATATTGGTTGGTTACTCCTACAAGCTTTGTGCCACTATTGCAGTAGTGTGTCTTAAAGGCAGGTCACCAATGTAGATCAAAGGGTTTGTAGCTGGATTGGTATGTATATTTCTCCCTCTAGCAGCATGCAGAGTACCTTCCAGTATTATAAATACTAGTCTGTATTATAAATACTAGGGGTGAAGGCTCTCTGTCACACCAGCCTGACTTCTCCATATTCAATGAATGGTATAGATGTTTTCAGCAATAGGATCTTACCATTGGTTTGTGGAGAGACACCAATCCCCTTGACAAAAGCCTGGGTTGTTTTGGGGGTTTCTATAGGACACCTTTGACCAAGAAATCAATTAGATGTAACCCATTACCAGTACAGGAACTTTCATTTTATTATGAGAGATATCAAGTTGGGGTTCTGTGTCCCTTATTATTTGAAAATTTCATTTACATCCCCTTCATATATGTACTTATTATATGGAGCTTCTCCTGTGTCATTATTTCCGTATGAACCCTCAAATGGTCCGTAGTTTTAGCTGTCCCTCCTCATATTTCCTCCTGCATCTCTCACTTCCCTATCCCTCCCTAATAGATCTTCTCATTCTAGTCTCCCCCCCCATCTAGTTAACTATTCTATTTCCCATTCCTAGGAGATCCGCCACCACCTCAGACTCTTGCTTTCTACCTAACCTCTGTGGTTTGTAGCTTTCTTATCAATGACAACAGATAACATCCACATAAAAGTGAATATATACCACATTTGTCTTTCTGTGTTCAGGCTACCTCAGAATGATTTTTTTTCCTAGTTTCATCCCTTTATCTGCAGATTTTATTTTTAAATGGCTGAATGATTTTCCATTGTGTAAATGTACCACATTTTCTTTATCCATTTATCTGTTGGGAGGCATATAGGTTGTTTCCAGTTTCTAGCTATTATGAATAGAGCAGTATTGAACATGGCTGAGCATGTTCAATCTTTGTGGGAGGATGAAGTGTCCTTTGGTTATATGTCCAAGAATGGTATAACTGGATCTTGAGGTAGCTTTTTGTCTCATTGTTTAGAAGAACTGCCACAATGATTTCCATAGTGGATGTACAAGTTTGCACCCCCACCAGCAATGGAGGAGTGTCCCCTTATGCCACGAGCTGTTATTTGTTTTATGGACCTTAGCCATTCTGATGGGTGTAAGATGAAATATCAAAGTAGTTTTGATTTGCAATTCTCAGATGGCTAAAGATATTGAACATTTCTTTGTTTCTCAGCTATTTGAGTTTCAACTATTGAGAATTCTGTTTAAATCTGTATGCCATTGTTTAAATTAGGTTGTTTTCTTGATGTCTAGCTTTTTTAGTTTTTTTTTATATGCTTTAGATAATAGCCCTCTATCAGATGTGAAGTTGGAAAAAATCTTTTCACAAGCTCTAGCTTGCCATTTTGTATAAATGACGGTGCCCTTTTCTATGTAGAAGTTTTTCAGTTTCATAAGTCCCATTTATTATTTGTTGATCTCCTGTCTGAACATTTCTGGATCTATCTCCTTCTTGGAAGACCAATGAAAGGACTTCCTCTGGTGAGAGCTGAGAAGCCAGTCTACACTACCTGGAAAATACAGCATCCCTTCTAAGAAAGATTTTTTTTTTTTTTAAAATTAGACAGTGCTATAATATGCTGATGCCACAGAAAACAATGCCTTAAGTTTGGGTTTTGCTTTCAGGCAGTCTAAGGGTTATTGCCTCTCAGATAGTAAGGACCACAGTAACTGTCAGGTACCACTATTCTCAGATCCTGGGATCAGCCATAGCGTTATTGGAAAGAAACTCTTTCCTAGTCTTTGTAATTTTAAGGACTCTTTAAAGATACCATGCATGCAATAATCATAATAGGCGAAACCTGGAAACAGCCTAGATGCCCCTCAACTGAAAAATGGATAGAAAAAATGTACATTTACACAATGGTGTACTACTGAGTGATAAAACAAAAACCAATAACATCACGAAATTTGCAGGCAAATGGATGGAACTAGAAAAAAAAAATCATCCTGAGTGAGGTAACTCAGACCCAGAAAGACAAACACAGTATGTATTCACTCATAAGTAAATATTAGCTATGAAGTAAAGGATAAAGGGTAGCTTTGGTGTCTAGTCGAGGTTAATATGACTGTACTGTGAGCTGAGAAGGTTAAGGTTTCTTTTTAGAGCCAGGTTTCCCTTTGGAAATACCCAGATCTCTAGGGAAATGCCTGCTCCAGTAGACAACATGAGCTGATTCTAACTTAGAGCCCTTGTGGGAATATGTAGCTGATAAATCCCCTGGGTCTGGGGGTGGGGAGGAAAGCTGTGTTCTTGGGAACACAAAGGAACAGAGCTACTGAAACCTCATCACTCTGCTCTTTTATCAGCCTTTTCCCAGAACCTCAGGCTCCTGAGATCCTTCCTCATATTAAGAGATTCACTCACTTTATTAGTTATTTTTCTCATTTCCACCATAAATTACCTGGCAAGAAGCAATTTATGGGAGAAAAGGTTTCGGCTTATGGTTTGAGAGCACAGCCTGGAGGCTGAGGAGCCCTGCTGGCACTCCACACCCGGGCAGCATGGGAAGTAAAGCAGGCTGTGCAAACTCAAGGCCACCACATCCATTTCCTCCCAAAACACCCCCAAGCATTTCTGCAACCTTCCCAAATGGAGCCATAAGCGATGGACCAAGGATTCAAAAGCCTTGGAGCCTATGGAGAACATTCCATATAAAATGCATGACAAATCATAAAATTTTTAAAAGCCAAATTATTTCAATTGTAGTTATTTTGGAAATGTAATTTTCATTAATTTCTGGAGTGCCAAAATATGATCTATAAGAGAAACTAGAATGACTTAGGGCAATCAGGTAATTGAAGTGAAACATTAAATGGGAACTCTAGGAAATTTCTGTCCATTTATAGAGGCAATTATGACTCTTTTTATTTTATTTGCCTGCTACCTTACTCCCTAGAACTTCCATTCATGATGTGTCTAGGGAAATGTCTATGAGGTTGGCAAACAGTGCTTGATTCTTTAGAAGAGGATTATACAGGAGCAGTACGTGAAAAGTGATAAGCTGTTGTAAGAAATTCAGAGGGGAAGCAATGGAAGAATCTGAAAGAAAGCAAATAAACTTGAGAGGGCTGTCTCTTGTCAGAGAATGTTTCCTGTCTGCATTTTGTTGGGAAGTTCTACTTGGATTCCCAGAGAGATCACAGTTCCTCAACTTGTAATAATCCAAATATGTCAACATCACATCAGCACTGTGGCTGTCTAAGATGTGGATTGTGATATCTAGGAACTCACGAAAGGAGGCACTGTGGGATCATTTATTCTGAGAGCAGACTATATAAGCTCTAAATTTACATGAGAGTTTGAACAGGTTTAAAAAAAATTAAACACAGTGTGGTGGTTTGAATGTTGTCACCCAGAAATCTCAGTTATTTTAATAGTTGGTGGCACCATTTGGGTAGATTTAGCTAGTATGGCCTTGATGAATAAACTGTGTCACTGGAGGCAGGCTTTCGGGTTTCAGAAGCCACACTCCCTTTGAGATGTACCGCTTGTGTGCTGCCTGGGGTTTGGGATGTGGGCACTCAGTTGTTCTTCCTGGTCTAGTCCTCATGCTTGCCTTACTGGTGCTTCCCCACCGTGATGGCCATGGACTCTAACCCTGTGACCACAAGTCCAAAGAAAGCCTCCTGTCTGTGAGTTGCCCTGGTGTGGTGTTTTAGCACAGCAATAGACAGGGAACTAATGCACATGGTAGGGAATATTTACATCAGAGTCTGTCACTGGCCCAGCTCAGGCACTAGTCAATTCTATCTTCCAGCCATCTCCAGCCTTCTTCTTGAATATCTCAGCCTTTGGATCTGATCCGGTGTTGTCAGTTTCTATTTTTTCCTTCCTCAGATTACACTTGGGGCAGCTTTAAGCATATAAATAAATAAATAATAAAATTTAAGTGTTGAATACAGAGTTTTTCTTAGTCCTGCTTATCAGTCTCCTCTTCTAGTAGTATTTTAAATGACAATGGTGAATTTTTTGAGGTGTATGTGTGTGCACACACCAACATGCATGTGTGTTAGTTGTGAGCAGGAGAATGTGCACTTCTCTGCACGTGGAAGTCAGAGGTCAGTGTTGACTATCTTCCTTTGGGGTTCTCCACTTTATTTTTTGAGACAAGAGCCCTCACTGAACTGAGAGCTCAGAGAGTCAGCTGGACTGGCTGATCCATGAACTCCAAGGATCCATCTGTCCACAGCCTGTCCTCTCCTGATACAAGTATACTGCTTCTCCTATTGTATTCATGGGTGCTGGGGACCCAAACCTTAGGCTTATGCCAACACTTTACCCACTGAGCCATCTCTCCGGCTCATAGCACATATTTTTATGATTAAAAAATTAACATCACAGATAACTCAGGTCTCACTGGGGTTCACTCTTGTTATCTGTACATTTTGTGGATTTTGATAAGTGCAGAGAACATGTGCCCAGCATTACAGCATCTTATGGAACATTTCACAACCAAAAGTTCACTGCTTTGTAAGTTTACCCTTCCCTTCTGGTAAGCCCCAGCAGCTCCTCCTGGTTTGTGTTTGTGTCTTCATAGTTTTGTCCTTTCTGGACCACCATAGTTGGAGTCCTACGGTGAACAACCATTATCAGCCTAGCTTCTTCTACTTGGTAACATATATTTACATTTCCTTCTTGTTTTTTTTTCCTTCATGGCTTCTTTCCTTCTAGTGTTGTATACTGTCCCAGCCTCGTTTCCCCCAGCTTTCTAAAGTTTAAAGTACCTCCTGGTGTAGAGTTAAAGTAGTATGTATGGCTGTTGGATGGACACCATACCTTGGGCACTGAACTTGAAAAAGTACCTCCACTGGGATAAAAACACCTCTTTGAAGCTCTTCCTCACAATGTCATTTGACAGTTGTTTTTACCTTGTCATAACAGGTAGAGGAAGCCCTGCGTGTGCGTGCGTGCGTGCGTGCGTGCGTGCGTGCGTGTGTGTGTGCGTGTGTGTGTGTGTGTGTGTGTGTGTGTGTGTGTGTCTGTTGCACTGCTCTGCCTCTGTGGTGTGGTGGTCAGCATTTACATCTGCCATCACTGCTGCTGATCTGTGCTCAGCTGTGTGTTCTTGCCCAGGGTGACATCGACAGTCCTGGGTGTGGGCTGGTTTGGCTGCTGCAAGGTCCTAATTTTATTTATGTAGAGCTGTGATCAAACATGTTACTACTCCCCTCTGAGTCAGTACTAAAATCTTAGTCAAGCGAGCTGTTCCTAAGCTCTGGAGTTCCTGCCAGACCAGGAGGGCAGTGGGAGGGGGCTCTTTTTATTTTGTGGCAAGGTGACATATTCACCCTGTGAAGGACTGTCTGACTCTTCAGTTACTGAACATGTCCTTTGTATCTAGGTTTCAATATGGCAAAGCAAAAAATTACAAATGATTCAGGAATATCTCATTAATTAGTGCTGCTTGTGGGGTTAGACTTAAATCAAGGAATCTTCAGATCTCTTCATTCTCCATTCTTTGATTGGATATTTCAAGAAAGCTAATTTTGTATCTTTAACTTTTAATTTTTTTCTATTAGATACAGAAAAAAACTCAAGATCCTCTTGAAATGCAGCAGAAGGAGCCACTTAGAGATTAAAACAGCAATGCTAGGGCTAAACGAATGCATTGGGATAAAGCATGGTTGTGACTTGAGTGTCTTTAGTTACAGCTTACAAAGTCACATATTTCATGAGATTATAGCTGGAAAGTCTCTGTTGTCTATTTTCCTTTTCTGTCTAGATTGTCCTAAAAACAGTGTTTTCTAGAACTAATATAGCCTGCAGGACCAGCAGACGCTCATCTTTTTTGGGCTGTGACCTACACTATCTGCTGAGATAAGAAAATAATGGCTGGAGCCTTCATAATAATACCTATTGTATTTGTTTATAGAAAAAGAACTCAGTGGGTCTCATTTCCCTTGGGGTAGGAAGGAGATGGTCAAAGGCATTTGAGTACCACCCTGAGCATAATTATGCTCAACAATGAAAAATATGGGGAACAAGATGGGGCAGTGGACATCAAAGACTCAAGATCTAGATTTTTATTCCAAATACCAGAGGAAATATTTGAATTGTAATAAGAATGAGATGGTAAAATAGATACTCTGAAAGAGTTGGTAGAAAAGGTGCTCGAAGCATTTTTGAAACATTGTGCATTGTTTATTTTTCCCAAGTGGCATTTTATTTTCTTCTCTCAAAACTGTAATCTGTAACATCAAGGTAATATGCCTTGAGGGGTCTGTTCAGTGGGTTGGCCTGACCTTTGAGATCACTTTTAGAAAGATGTTCATATTGTTTATTACTGAGAACTTCATCCATGTGTGCTGCACCTACATCACTGCACCCTTCTCTCCCTCCCATTTGAACACCTCCCACACTTGCCTGCCAAACCTACAATCCCTTCTCTCTTATTGTTGTTGCATGTATATGTATATGTATGTGTATGTAGCTGAGTCTTTTCTGCCCGAGATGACCATTTGGGATTGGAGAGCCTATGTGAAAGTTTGTCTCTGAAGGAAACTGACTCTCCTTTTCTTAGCATCCATTGATCAAATGTAACTCTTTATCTAGGGGTGGGGCCCTGTGGAATTACCCCTGTCCATTTTGCAATGTCAACAGATACTATCTTGCTGGGCTTGTTTAGGCGATCACATTGATACAAGTTCATGGGTTCATTTTCCTTGTCATGTCTAGGGGACACTATCTGACAGCGAAAGTCCTGGGCCTCTGGCTCTTACACTCTTTCTATCACCTCTTGCCACGATTTTCCCCGAGATCTATAGGTGTAGAGTTTGTGTTGCAGATTCATTTGGGGCCGGGCACCTGCAGCCATTTTATTCTATGCTTTTAGAACAGTTGTGGGTCTCTGTAGCAGTTATGCTTTCTCTCAACAGTTGACTGGGTCAGCATCATCTTAAAGATTCTACTTTTGGCAGCTTTTAAAATCAGATTCTACCCTCTCTGGGTCTGCAGCTCACGCTCAAAATTTCATGGTCATTTGTTCAATCATTTTCCTTTGTTGTGACAATTGATACTTTCATTTGTCTAGTCCTGTGATCTTCAGCTGTTCTGCTGTGTTCTTAGCATCTCTGTTGTGCTGACTGTTCTTGGGGATGCTTTTCATCCTCCCCACTATGTACTGTTCTTCTCTTTGTCCATCACAACAATATTAGCAAGTGACAATGGCTTATTATAACACCATCAAAGCTTTACAAGTGTTTTGAAGCTTCTCATTAGGTCAGCAGCTAATGAGATGTACAAGCTGTACGTTTTAAGCACAGCAGTTTGTTGCCAGTCTGAGGGTGTCCCTGGTGCAGCTTGAGCTGTGTGTCCTCATCAGTCAGCTGCAGGGAATCCAAGGTGCTTCCAAATGGTCTGATTTTTGAGAAGAACACAGCAGTCTGAGAGGAGCCCCAGATGAAGAGGAACAATATGGTGGGTACTTCATGGCTTCCCACTGGCTAGACACTTGAGTTTTCACAAACCCATTTACCTTCTCAGGGTCCTGTACATAATCAGGAATAATAGCTCCTGCCATATATATCTTAAATGCTGGTGTCTATCGTGCTACCAAGTTGTTTCTATTGTTAGGTGATAGAGAAGACTGCCTTAATATACTAAGTATATCCATGTGGTGGAATGGAGGGTCAAGTTTGTCAAAGTTTAATTTATAACTTGAGCATACTAAGAGAGCAGTGATTAATAATATGTAATATTTTTTAGCAATAGATTGTCATAGTGTGAGTGAGCAGATAAAACATGGGATCAGAACCACCTGCAATTTTTGGCATCCACAGGATTCTTAGAACATACTCTGCAACATACCATGGGTACCTATGTTAGAGCTAGAGGCAACTTTATATAAATGGGTGTATGTCTTTACCTCTCATGTTGGGAAACTGACCCATGGAGACCAAGTGACTTGTCACAGTCATGTCTAGACCTGGTGCTTCGGTCTATGACACCACAGATCTATTTTACCATGGGTCTATGCTACCATGGGTTTATGACACCAAGGGTCTATGCCATCACAGATCTGAACTCCTAAGCAGGTTTAATAAAGACACCAGATTCTAAGATTAAGGTGGCTGTTGTTAATCCCAGGAATAGTTTGAACATTTCATCAGGTAGTCCCTGGATCCCTCTTACTTATGACACTCCATTATGGGACTCTCCGCCTTCCTGATTCAGGCTTTCTACGTACTAGGTAAACCTGGTGGACGTGGTAATTCTGTTTTTAAAAGTTTGAGAGTACAAGTGATTCCAGATTTTATGACCTAGTTTGGGGCTGATTACCAAGGGGTTCTTTTGTTCTTGGAGGATTGTCCTTGGTTAATTTATATATTCGTCTCCCCTTCAACGCTCTCAATACTACCCAGCTGGTATTTTGTCTTTTCATGAACACTTTTCTTGGGTGCCAGTAACACAGTCTCATGTGACAGGGACTTGTAAATAATTAACCAAGGGAACCACATACTTCACATCCACCAGACAGAAGAGCATGGTTGTTTGTCAGTCCAAATGAAATAAGAAGAGATGTTTTCTGAGAAATCTGTCACTGTAAGCCACAATATTTCCTAAGCTTCCCCCTGTGATCTCCTTTTTCAGCAATATGTATAGATATAGATCCTGTGCATAGGATGTGATTCACCTTCATATGTTTGACTGTGATGGTACTGGACTCCTTGAACACTGTATTAATTTACTTATTATCAGTTTATTAAATTAGCACATCTACTTCCTTATGTGCCTTTTTCATTGAACAGTGAATCGAACCACTACCAATGTGGATCCCACCATGGAGCCCAATGTCTAGGCAGTGCTTGACAACCTTTTCTTGTTCTCAGCCTAGTTCAGCCACAGTTACTGCATACTACCTTTAAAATATGCCCCTACTACAACTATGTCCCATCTGCACAGCTGAGGCTGTGAGCCAAGCACTACCACTGTTCATATGGGGGCTGTCCTGATTCCCATTGTCTTCCTGTGTGAGTTACTTATTTTTTCAATTTAATGGTACAAAACACCTGAAAAAAGCATCTGAAGGCAAGTGGGTTTAATTTTGGCTCACAGTTGGAGGACGGGAGCCCATCATAGCAGGAAAGGCCTGACGACAGAAGTCTGAAGTAGTTGGCCATATTACATCCACAGTCAGGAAACAGATCATTTGGATATTCAGCATCTCATTTGACAACATATGATCTCAGTAGGCGAGTAAGATGAATATTCCTAACTCATGGTATGGATGCGACAGGATCCCCTTATAGCAAACTTGGTGAGCCTGTAATCAAATTGTGTGATCTAGATCAATTAGTAGAGTTGTATTACAGTGGCTCCCAAACTTCAGAGTATATTAATATTTGTTTGATTTTTGAATTGTTTTATTTGGGTGCAACCTGAAAAATCTGCATTTAAAGCAAACAGTGGGAATGATTCAGATAGTGTGTGTGTGAGAGAGAGGGAGAGAGAGAGAGAGAGAGAGAGGAGAGAGAGAGAGAGAAAGCAAAGATGAAACTCAGAGTCTCATGCATGCAAGGCAAATGCTCTATGTCTGAGCTACATTCTCAACACAATTTGAGGAAATTATTTTTTTTTAAACTTTATTTGTTTATTATTTATTAATTTATTTGCCTTGGTGTTTGCCTGGAACTGGAACTACAGACAGTTGTTAGCTGCCATGTGGGTGCTGGGAATTGAACCCGGGTCCTCTGGAAGAGCAGACAGTGCCCTTAACCGCTGAGCCATCTCTCCAGCCCGGAAATTAATTTTTTAATACAGTGAGGTGCTAGATCAGAAGGAGGCACAATAGCCTGGCCCCCAAGGAGACCTCACCATCTGCTTTGAGAAATACTGCTTTCTCTGCTAACAGAATGCCTTGCACAACATAGATGTTCACCAAATGTTCATTTATTTAACAAATCCATTAATTAACACATCTCAAGTCAGTATCAGCTAGTACACAGAGAATTAAGGCATCTAAGGCCACTGAGATGGTTCAGTGGGTACAGGTGCTTGCTACTAGGACCAAGGAAGAAGGTGAGAACCAAATCCCACAGATTGTCCCCTTATTTTTCCATCTGTGAGCCATGGTACACACAGGCCTCCCCGCTAAACCCAGTAAATGTAAAAACAAAGTTTGAAAGACATCACATCAAACATTCTAAGCATAGAGGAACAGGTAACACACACTGGATGCAGTGGCACTTCAGTTTTATTGTGGCAATGGGCCTTTCAAGTGTCTACAAGAAAAATTAACTAGTTCCCTGTTTCATTTGTAATACCCTAGCCTTGTAGATTTTAACCCATACAATTCTAACACCTCCCATCCTGCTACTACTAGTTTTCCCTTTAACAGACTTTCTGAGCTCTTCTCCTTGGGTGTTCAGCTTTAAGAAGCCCATGATGATCCATCAGTGACCAGGAAGTCAGTGTCTTCCCGCCCAGCACCTAACTTCCTATGAGGCTAAACCCTCAGGTGTTCACCAGTAGGAAACTCTGATCTCCATTAACAATGCCCCAGCATGCTCCCCAACCACGAAGGACCTCTGTTAAAGGGGCATCCAATGAAGTGTTGTCCTTGAAGGATTTCAGAGTCTACAGACCAATGGAAGCTAAAGAGCTCCAGAAAGAACCAGTCCCCTTGGGGCCAGGCTACTTATTATGCCTCCTTTTGATCTGGCATCATGCTGTGTTAATACAAAAATGGCTAAAGCTGGGTTGAGGGTGTAGCTCAGGAATAATAGAGCAGTGGTCTAGTGTGCTTGAGGGCCTGGATTCTGTCTCCAGCATTGGAATCCTAACTCCCATGGAGATAGTGTTAAGGGGGAGTAAGCAGGAATATTGAAATGAATGTGGCCTCTTTGACAGTTTGGAGAACCAGTAAATGGAACCGACACCTCATAGCACTTCCTTGTCTGCAGAGAAGAACAAGTTACTTGCTTTTGTTTATCTTCAGTTCATAGCCATAAAAGACAGCGAGATGCTAAGACTGAATCATCTGGACAGTGTGAATTCAAGATCTCATGGTTTCTACCCAAGTTCACATTTCCCCTCTTTTAGCATTACGTCCTTGTGTTAAACCATCCCTGTGTTAAAGAGCCACCAAGACTCTGTGATAAAACTGGGACACACCCCCTGATGGAAAGGTTCTTCATACAGTTGGCTGGGAGTGGGGTGGGCAAGTGTCTCAGAACGACCTATGAGACTGAATGTGTTAGCTCCAAGTGCTCCTGTTGGGAAGGCTCCTGTATGCTGGCTGGCACAAACAGCTATTCTAAATATCAAGCCCCTGTTATCATCAGTCATGCATAGACTTCAGGCATTTGTCCCCAGAGACCTGCATTCTTAGTTAACATCTGGTGCCTCCCTCTTGACAGCTCCGATCACTTAAATACAGATACCTTAGTTTTAAACCATAGGGAAAATATCTGTCACCCAGTGTAGAGGAGCAAAGATTTCTTTTAGGGTCACTGATAAAGTTCCCATAACAAAAGACAGGCCAACAAGGAAACCATATAGATGTACACAGGAGCCATTAGTGATAAAGACCAGTAAACTTTTGTATTTTAAACATTGACGGAGTTGAGGGTGGTGGTGGAGAAGTGTGAATGGCTGGGAAAGTGTAATGAGATGGTAATGAACTTGGGAAATTATCGAGGGCTATCTGTTTAGATTCTCTGGGAGTTCCTTTTCTTCTGGCTGTAGGAAAGGGTATGTCTTTCACGAGGGTCTTCCTGCTGTAAGGGAGAAGGGCAGGAGAGGACCCAGTGACCTTCCTGCTTCTTTGATATCTCAAGGTCAAGATGCCATCTGGTTGAACCTCTTCATTAGCTTAGAGGCTTGGTTGAGGAGCCGGTCAGTTCCTTCAGGATAACATAGTGCACAGTGTTCCCCTTTCTCTTTATTATTGTGTGGGGCACCAGGCCACAACTGCAGAACCCTATCCTTGCTGTTGATTTTGATCACTCTGTTTTATCTCGACTCTGCAAGAGAGCACAGGGGCCAGGACCTGAAGAAAACTTCCTCACAGTCCAAGCTCCTCTTTCTGTTTGCTGCGTAAGCTCACAGTTGACAGGATTTCCTTCCTAGGACCCTTTAAAGTGTAAACAAAATATGTCACACTGGCATTTAGTCGTTTGCAAATGTGGCCTTCTGTCTTCTCTGCTGCTCAATTTTCCAAGGTCCCTTGGTGGTGTGTTCTGTCAAAGAGAAAAGAATCAGGAGGTAAAGTAAGGGGCCGATCACAAGCCAGGAACAAAGAATATAGTAACTGCTTAATGCAGTCTCTCACCAGGAAAGCTGTGTTTTGAGTGATGGGAGGTGCTGAGATTCAAACAGATGGAAGGCTGGCGAGATGGCTCAGTGGGAAAGGGTGTCTGTTGCCAGCCCTGAAGATAGAAGTTTAATCCTTGGGACCTAGTAATCCTTTGACCTCCACACATGTTCCATATCATAAGCACACACAGACACATACACACAAGAGATAAATAAAAATGTAATAAAAACTTTAAAATCTGGCATGTTATAGATAAACAGGCAGTTCTTGGGAGCCAGTAGCCAGGTTCTTAGTTATCCATCAACTAAAAGCTCAAACATCACTTGCTTTAAGAGACATACTGTATTAGAAATAGAGGATGAAGTGCCAAGGTTCGGCCATAGCCTAGGTTCAGATCCTGTGACAGGGAAGAGGTGTTGGTACAAAAAAATTAATTGTCTGACCACCAGATGAGTTTCATACAAGTGGCTGGCCCTAAATAATTCATGGTTTCCATACTAACAAGCAAGTTTTTTCCATCTTCTAATGTTACCCTCTGACAAAAACAATTTTATATAACAAAACATCTTTTAAACCAAAAACAACACTTATCATTTTGCTAAGTTGGCCAACTATTGAGCCAGGTACATCCCATCTTTACAAAACTAAAAGGTGATTGGCATAGACACACATTTTCAAGAATAACAACCTTGTTTAAAACAGATTTACAGAAACCTCCCAAACTTGTGAATATCAGGAACTGATATGTCAGACATTAGTAGGGGATGTTATATTTCTTCTGTAACTTTGATAAAGGGATAATACATGCTCCCAAATTGTACAAACTTTTTTTCCTAGAGATTATATCTCATAGAGACAAGAAAAAAATAGAACATGAAACTAGATGTGAACAAGTCTTAATTTATTGATGGAATAATTCTATATGTATAAAATTATTTAAAATGTGAAATAAAATTACCATTAAAGAAAAAAAAACCCAAAACACCATATTTACAGAAATAGAGGTGATCTGCCTCTGATCTTCCCAAAGAATTTTAGGAAAAAGTATTAGAAATAAATGGGGTTTCCAGGAATGATCACATCTGTCCCATGCATGACTGATAAAATGACACCAAAACTCCAAGATAATTATCAATATTATGAGAGAGACAAGAGTATGCAGGGTGCACGTACTGTGCTGTCCCAAAGTCCACTGGTCCTTGCCTAGTGAGACTATCCCCATGGAGATCAATTGGACAAACACTCATATCTTGGTCCAAAAGTTGGCTGCCCAGTTCCCAACAATGAAATGGTAGAAAATAGAGCATAGAATGAGCGGTAATCCGATGGGAGCATCCCGGGATAAGGTGCCAGGGACACAAGCCCCACACAGGTCCTGAAATTCTCCATATTCTAACTAACTGTAATGATGACCTTGGAAATATCAAGGGATTGAGACAGATATGTGCATAATTCTAGAAGGAACAAACACTTATGTCACATCAGCTGTGTGGGTGTGCACATGCGTGCATAGGTGTATGTGCATGTGTATATAAAGGTTAGAGTTCAGTCTTCAGGAGCTGATCCCATGGTTTATGAGATAGGCTCTCTTACTGGCTTACCACTCACTAAGTAGCCTATGCTTCCCATCTCTGCTTCTTCAGCATTGGGATTCCAGTCATGTGCTGCCATGCTCATCTTTTCATACTCAGATACAGGCCCTCATGGTTACTCCACAAGCAATGTTACTGGCTAAGAATTTATAGAATTCTTTGTGCTTTTTTTCTGTTCTTCTAAAAAGACACCAACCATGCGTCAACTTAAAAATTTTTCAAATGGTATCACTTCTTACCTGCATGGAATTGAAAATCGATGGCAGAGAAAACAAAATAAAAGCAGTTGGAGATTGAGCAGGTAGTTTAGTGGCAGAGCACTCACCCAGCATGCAGAAGGCACTGGCTTCCACCTCAGTGCAGCAGAAACCAAGTGAGCAAGTGAAAGCAGCCCACGGTAACTCTTGCTTTGGAGATGAAGCAAGTGTGCACAGGCATTTGTTGTCTCAAAGAGGCAGAATATTACTCAAGTTCCCTTTGGGGATAGCTGCATAGTCCCTTCCTCTTCCTCCTTCTGTTCCCTCTCCATCCTCCTCTTTCCTTCCTCCTTCCTCCCATCTTCTTCCTCCCCTTTCTGCTCCTCCTAAAGTGAACACCCCTTTCTGTATGATATAGCACCTAGAACTGATCCTTGTGCTCCGCCCTCCTTGCCTGAGTCCCACCAGTCATGAATGACAATATAAAACAGTTTACTAGAAAGCCATGAATAGGATAAAACTTCAGACTCTGGATTTCAGAGAAGGCAAGAAATACCTCACCAGTCTGTTTCCTGTACCTGTGGACAGTTACCCAAGACTAGGTGGTGAACAAAGCAGGAGGAGAATTGAGTTCCGAGTTTTCAAGGCTGAAAACGCAAACAGTGTACTTTACGCTAGAGGAACCCTGGCTTTACTAGTCATTTCTTGGTGGGTGACATCATGACAGCAGGTGTCATTGTTCTCTTTAAAAGGCTTGTGCTTGAACTGTAGTATTACTTAAGCAGACAGAATACTGATGAATAGAGGACACACATATAAAGCATTCCTTAAGGACTTAAAGTATACAGAGGACTTTCTGAAAACACACCTTATTGATTCAGTAATGTATTTTGGCATAGGCATTTGCCTGGTAAACCAGAGTTGGAAATTTGTTATCTTTGTGCCTGGTTGGGTGTACATATGTGTATGGCATTTGACGACAGACAGCAGCATCTGGTGTCAGTCTTTGCCTTCCATATATCCCAAGACAATCAACTGTTGTTGGCTGTGCACAAGGGCTAGCTGATCAATGATCTTTCGGAGATTCTCCTGCCTCCACCTCCTATCTCTTGGAGGGAATGCTCGGATTACAGATGTGAGCCACCCATGCAGTGCAGCTTTTTATGGGTTCTGGGGATTTGAATTCAACTTCTCACACCTGTACTTGTTAAGTGATACTTAGACAGGTGTTGTTTTGTATGTCTTAAAGTGTGTTTGTATGAAATAGTCCAGGGTTTTATTGTATTTTTTTTCTGCTTCTAAATTTCATACTGGTCCATTGAGTGTGTGTGTGTGTGTGTGTGTGTGTGTGTGTGTGTGTGTATGTATAGGGCTGGATTGTAGAGGGAGGGATTATTCTATGAAATTAAGATTAACCTTGAACTCATAATTTTTTTCTGCTTTAGATTCTCAAATGCTAAGATCACAGGAAAGTGCCTTCCATATTTTGTGTCAATCTCTGAGGATACTCATTTCCACTTATTCATTGCAAAATTTATTATTTATTGTCAGTCTTAAATCATTCCAGTCTAAAGGTATCAATTATTTCCTAATTCTTAGTTTATGTGTCACTGAACCACTGTTAGGTAGAGTAACACTTAATATGTTCATGGTGGTGTTGGGGTCAGTTACTGAGTGCAACAGATCTTTCCTTTCAAGGAGGTAATTTAAGGTCTCCTGGAAGCTCACTTTCAAGCAGGCTTTGGTACCCAAAGGACCATTCAAAACTACCACATTTCTTTCCTTCAGCCGGGGAGAGATGGAGAGAAGCAGAGCTTGATGGCCTCAATCCACCTGGATAGACAGGTCATTTATGTTACTGTTCCCTTCGTATGAATTTGTCATGTGACACCCTCTCAGGGCTAGGAAACATTCTCAGGTTACAACTCCAGACTATGGAATGGGTAGTACATGACTTTTGAGTAGGCAGTAAGCTGTCCCTGTCAGTCCATGGGATGTAGAGGATTGCAATCTGAAGAAAGCAACTATTGTACTCACTGTTTAGGAGTCCTCTAAATGTGAGTTCCTAGGAGGAAAAGGCAGCATCTTAGGACAGATGAGCAGAAAGCTGTTATTCTCCATGCTTCAGCTATTTGTTTTTTTAGCTTAATTATTTTCTCCATGCAAATGTGTGAATAATTCAAAAAATGAATAGTTTAGATTGGAGCTGCCAGATTCTCCTGATCCTTTAGAGATCTTCATATGCTTGGGCAGACCATTATTTGGTGAACTAGGAAGCAGTACTTTTAGCTCAATGGTAAAGGCCTTATCTGATTTGCTGAGAGATTTCGGCTTCTCTTGTAGAACAGGAGAGTCAGAGAGTCCCATCCACAGCCTGAAGTTGGGTAGCAGGTAGTTAGACAGGGGTCAATCAGCAGCCATGAGCCAGGCAGAGGAAGAAGCCCTGAAGGAGATGGACAGCTGGGTATCCCCCTTTGAGGAGGACTGGACTTTGAAAAAGCTTGTAGGTGAAACTAAGACATATCTAGCAGCCAGGTGCTTCAGAGGCAGAAGGTCAGTGATACTCTGGTATTTGTAGTCTGAAGGTGGTTGCCTTTTTGCATAGCTGGGCAAAGAACCCCAGGACGACACAAGCTGGACAAATGTCCTTCCGCCAAGCCACAGTCCAATTCCAATCACTTCTATGGTTTGAGAGTTTTGATATGTCAAAAATAAAAGGATCTATAATTTTAGTGTGTTTGTGTGATGTGTACATATGAGCAGGTTCTATTATCCATCCTGCAAGTAGGGCTCCTGTATCATTTTATGAGATGCCACTTCATCCCTGGGGAATGATGAGAACAGCCACATTACACTTTTTAAACTCCAAATACTCTCCTTAGGACCTATATGCCCTTCCATGCTGGGGTTATTGTGTTATTCTGCTGGATGCTGTTGAGGATTTATTAGCATTTTACAATAAAAACACTTGAAACTTCAGAGATACAGGAGCTTCTGGATGTAGAAAACTTTTTGTTCTACAAGCAACTAGGTGTGTGCTACGCAAGAGTTTTTTGTGGGAAGAGAGTCTTAAGTGGTACCCATTGATGCTGGCAGAAATAGGCACAAAGCTTTCATGTTCAGCTTGTCTCCCAAATCATGCAATTTAGATGCAAAAATAAAGTATTAAAGAGTGACAGGCAGACCATTGACAAAATGAATGGGGATGGATGCTTTGGGTTCTCATGGTTATATATTAGTTCAAGTTCTATTGCTACAACAAAATACTTGATGCTGTGTATAAAGACTTCTTCTGGAATCATCTTTACCCAAAGTATGGCAGAAGTGCCCAGAATGGATAAAAAAAGGTTTGTCCTTGTTTTTTTTTATGGGGTAGGACTTTCTGTTCCCTCTGAGCCTCGTTTGCACAGATAATGGATCTTGTGGTTTTTATCCCCCACAGAACATGCACTGATGGTATTATATTGATTTGTGTTTCTGTTTCTCTTTAAAAGGTTTGCATCAGAATAATATAAAGTAGACTATTAATTTTAGGAATGTCTACTGGAAAAAATCTTATTTATTCTTCCTCTAATTTTTTCTTAAGCCATAGGGCAGACTGTTCTTATGAAGAGTTCAGCATCATTAGGGGAAAAAAGGCCCCTATGTGTGCACACCTGTGCCTTTTATGAGCCAATTTAAGCAGTTGGAAATCTTTTCATTGGATTAATATCATATCACTTGGTCTTCTCACTGGAGATTTCAAACTTGCCTCAAGTAAAGTTGCAATAACTTTAGTTGGCAGTAAATGTTAATAACATTTCCTTTCAGATTTGAACCTTGGTGGGGAATAGTGAACGATATTCCAATTGCTTGACTGCCTTTAAGTAAAAAATGGAGATATCTATGTATTTTGCTTCTTCCTGACACAGGTATATTTATCTCCATGTTGAGAAATCTGGGACCTTACAACAGATCAAAGCCCTGTGACTCCAGTGGTCCAAACCTTGGAGAATGTGGTACATTCAGGATATTGGTGTATACAGATTGATATGACTGAAATAGAGCTTTTCCTGGTATTTTTGGAGACTGTATTTAGCATTGCTAAAAGATTTTTGAAAGGTAGAAGCTTTACTGTCAAACAGGATTAGTGAGCCCTATACCCCTCAGCATTGAAAATGGGTTTTAAAGAACGTACATTAAAGTTGAGTTCCTGCTTTACTCAAGGGCAAAATAATAAGGATGGCAGGCAAGGCCTTAGAGAGGAAGTGAGCCCTGGGGTTTTGCTTATTTGTTGCTTCCTTTTTTAAATATAGAGTTTCATTATGTAGCCCAGGTTGTCCCTGGGCTCATGATGATTCTCTTGCCTCGGCCTCTTGTAGGTATGTTCTACCACATCGGGCAGAGATGTGTTTTGAATATGTTGATAGTCTGCAATACTTATCCTTTAGATATAATTCTTTACCACAGCTCCAGTGTAGACCTAGCATACCACCAACTCTGGTTCGGATAGAACATATCTCCGTTGAGGAGAAGTTGATTCCTTGTTGCCTCTTGAGTGTAGGCCTTTTCTCACTCACTAGCCCACATTCACTCCTGGGAGGGCTTTCTCTTTCTTAATAAATGGTTTCCATGTCTACTTCTAAGAAACAAAAACTCTCACATGTCAATGGTGTGGTTTGTAATAAGTTTTTGGCCTGGTCTAGTCCCAAGTTCTGGACCTGTCTGCCAATGCTTAGGCCCCCCCCAATGACTCACATGCTTATATTAATTATATGCTGTTTGGTCTAAGATTCAGGCATATTGTTAACTAGCTTTTTATCTTAATTTAACCCATTTTCATTAATCTGCCTTGCCATGTGGCCCAGGGCTTACTTGTGTTACTTTTACATATTGATTCTTGGGCATCTGGATGGTGTCTCCTTTGATTCTGCCCTCCTTGCCTATCTATGCTCTGATTTCCCTGCCTGCTTCTAAGATGCCTGCCATAGGCCAAGACAGTTCATTTATTTGCAGCATACAAAAAGACATCAGATGGTGGTGAGGATGCCAGCTAAAGGCTATTAGGCGGTGGAGCCTATGTGGAGGAGGCAGTTCACTGGGAGTATGATTCCAAAGGGAATAACTTGTTCCTGATATCTCTCTCTACTTCCCATACCCTCGCTCAAGGTGAACAGCCTCCTCTTACCATGTTCCTACAACCATTATACTTTGTCCTGCTTCAGGCAATAACAAATCAGGAGAGATCATGGATGGGAACCTCTGAGGCCAGGAACCACAATGAATCTTTCTTTTTAAAATTGCTTACTTAACATTTTGTCTCAGAGACATAAAGTCAACACAGTGTAATAAAGTGAATGTGACTGATTAATTCAACATCAAGAAAGCCATTTTATTGAAAATAAGATTTAACAGGAAACAAAACAAGCTTTCCCATGTTAGTCCTTTTCTATTCATAAAACATACATATTTTAGAAGTAGAAATATAGAATAATTAATAATCTTCATAAATGTGCCTAAAGATATTAACATGGTGAGCTTTTCATTTTTTTTTTGCTTTAGTATATTAATTCTGCTTTAATATATTAATTTGGACACTGTCTTTCTCATTCCATGATTCTTAGTTGACCTTTGAACTGTATGACCATGCAATTTGGATGGCAGATGAGAAAAAATGGTAGGAAGATTGGGGACAGGCAATCTAGAAATATCCAGTAAACATCAAAGAAAAGAGTTCCCTCTGAAGACCACCTTGCTTTCAAAAGTGCTTTTAAATGTGCCATCAACCTTCACAGTATTTCTATGGAGGGAGGTTTCTTTTCTATAAATAACCAGGATCTAAAGAGATGAATTAGATAATGTAAACTTTGTGTCCCAACTTTGGACCAAATCTTTTACCAAATTGACCCAGTACATATTGGCTTTTATTCCTATATTTTGAATTATTTTATTGTATTATTTAACTGTAGTCTTTTAAAATAGAGTTTTACTACATAACCTGGGCTGGCTTTGAATTGAAGGCCCCCTCTTCAAACTCCCCAGTGTGGGGAGCGCAGGTGTGCGCCACCACAATCACCCTATCATAGTCTTTATAAAGAATTATCTCCCGTGTCAGTATGGCAGAGTCAGTTATAACTGAAAATAAGTAGAAGACAGAGGATAAGAAAAGGCAGGAGCAAGAAAAAGAAAGACAAAATCAGAGGTCAAAGAGGAAGATGCATTTGGCTGGCAGCCTTCAAGCAGGCAAAGCCCAGAGGGGTGATCCATCAGGAGAAACCATGCCCATTAGAGAGAATAGTTGTGTTCCAAGATTGAAGGCTACGTTGATTCCAGAATTGGGAATCTGCCTTGGAAAAGCAAAAAGATGATGCTTTGGGAGAAAACAAACCCTGACCATATTTTTTAGGAAAATGGTAGGGAGTAGGCAATGGGTTCTAACACATAAGCCTGTGCAGAGCAGAGCGATCCCACCCACAACAACCCTTAGACCTTGCTACACTGGAGCTGCTGGAAAGACTATGGCCTTTTGACACGGTCTGCACAAGATCAAGCCAATGGACAATCCATGTTAGATGGAGGATGAGCTCCTGAAGCCCACCCCTAGCTGAGGAGCTTTGGCACTTGAAAACCACTGGAGTAGAGACTGTTCTCCTTCAGGAAGTTGCTCCTTGTAGGCCACCCATGATCTAGGCCTGCACCATCAGCAACTGAAAGACCACATGGAATTAGGGGCATGTGGTAGAAGGTGGCAGAAGTTGGATGGAGAATGGGGCTGATATTGATCAGAATATGTTGTATACAAGCATGGAATCCTTAGAGCATCCTCAGAAGAGGTGTCAAACCTGCTGACTCAGCTTCTCGCTATGTCCTGCTGGTCTCTTGCCATGTCAGCCAGCCGTTCTGAGGCCTTGTCTCTAAGGAAGAGCGTGCTATGTCACCACACTCAAGGGACATTTGCCATTACTTCTGTGCACCTTGCTACTGACAGGCTTTGAAAACTGCACCACCTACTTGGTTCACATTTGTCACATTTATTTCCCAGGTTTTCACTAGACAAACTTCCCATATTTTGTCTTGTTAAATATATTGAGTTTGGGGATTTAGCTATATTTTCTATATGAATGAATGTCAATGAAAGGTCCTCAGGCTGAGACATCTTAGTCATTTGCAGAGTTTGTTAAAATTCAAGGACTGAACCAGGTAGATGGTACATGCCTGTAATCTCAGCATCCAGGAGGAAGAGGGTTAGGACTAGGAATTCAAGACAATCTTTAGCTACATAGTAAGTTTGAGGCTAGCATGGGATACACGAGACTTTGTCTCAAAAAAATACAAAAGCCACTTTATGAAAAATGAATGAGGGGGAGGCTGTGGCAGTGTACCTCTTCCCTACCCTCCTTGTCCCCCCTCTTCTTCCCCTTTGGCCTTCTCTTTCTCCCTTCACTTTTTTCTTCTCATCCCTTTCTTCCCCTCACCCACCACATTCCCATTTCTTCTGTTTCTGAGATGATCATATTATATAGCTCAAGCTTGTCCTTGAACTCATAATAACCCCGAGTCAGCCCCCCAAGGGCTGAGATTACAAGCGCACACACTATTTTTAGCCATTGCTACTACCACTGTCTCCTCCTCCTCCTCTTAGATTTATTTTATGCTACAGGTGTTGTACTGTTTGTCAATTTGACCCCAACCTGGACCTAGCAGGGAACAGAGAATATTAACTGACAAAATGCCTTCTTAAGATTGACCTGTAGACAAGTTTGAAGGATATTTTTATAATTAATGACTGATATTGGAGGATCCAGCCACTGTGGGTGGTGCCACCCCTGGTGGTCCTGGATACTATACAAAAGCAATCTGAGCAAGCCATGATGAGCAAGGTAGCAAGCAGCATCCTCCATGGCCTCTGCAATAGTTCCTATCTTGAGCTTCTTTCCTGACTTCCTCTGATGGAATGTGATCTAGAGTTATAAATAAACAAATAAATAAATAAATAAATAAAGCTGAAATAAATTCTGCTCCACATTTTTGGTCATGGTGTCTTGGTACAGCAATAGAAACCTTAGTTAAGACAGATGTTTAATCTTCATGTCTGACTGTGCACCATGTGAATGTTCACAGAGGCTAGAAGAGGGATCAGATCCCTTCAGACTGGAGTGACAGATGGCCGTGAGATAGTATGAAGTTTCTTTTCTGCTGGTTCCATAGCCATTTAGTCTCAAACATATAGAGGCTTATATTAATTATAAATTGCTTGGCCCATTGCTCAGGCTTCTTATTTGCTAGCTCTTACACTTTAACTCATGATTCTATTTGTGGTTGGCCACATGACTTGGTTCCTTTGCTTCAGTGCAGCATTCTCGTCTTCCTTCCTCTGCATCTGTAGGGTATCTGCTTCTCAGTCGTTCCCAGAATCCTTCTAGTCTGGTTGGTTGTACCTCCGATGCTTCCTGTCTGCCTTCTTGCCAATCAGCATTTTATTAAACCAGTTCAAGTGACAAATACTTACAGTGTACAAGAGCATTCTCCCACACTGTGAGCTGTCTTGTGAGTATTTTGATTCAAACTTGGGTCCCCCAGAAGAGCAATAAGTGCTCTAAACCATGAAGCATCTATCTCTCCAGCCTTTGCCTCTTCTTAACTGACCAGATGCTGATCTGTCATAGAGCATAGTTCTGCATGAAGTGGTGATTACCTGGCCTGGGCAATGCTAATTATCAACTCAATTGAATTGAGAATCACCCAGGAAATTAGTAGAGTTCACCTCTATATATGTCTGTGAGGGCATCTCCAGAGGAGGTAAGGGGAAAACCCATCCTGAATATGGCTGGTAACATCCCAAAGGTTGGGGTTCAAATGAAATAGAGGTTAAAAGAGATGCTCACGAATCCAGGCATGGACTCTGTTTTCTGTCACCATATAGTAGAAAGCCTCTTCTACCATCATTAAGTTTGGTCTCAAGTGTTAAGAGCATACTAAGGCCTTTGAAGCCAGGACCCAAAATATGCCTTCTCTTTGAGTTGTTCCTTGCAGGTTTTTGTAACAGGGATGCAAAACTGACTCTGATCTACTAAGGAGGCTTCCAGTTCCTTTAAGGATGCTGCATGTCAGGCTATTCCAGGGTATTTTCTTCTTTGCTAACATGCTAGTTGAAAGGTTTTAGTTTTTTGATTTACATTAGAACAGTGGTCATTAGATACTGGAAGAGTAGAAAGAAAGGAGATCACTGATGTAAGGTTTAAAACAATATTGTGTCTCTGGAAAAATAACACATCAGGTGTCAAAAACAAATAATTGAAATTCATATTTCTTTTTTAAAAGTCTTAAAAATATTAACCATAGTTTATTCTTTATTAAAAAGTTGAGGGGCCCCTGAGATGGCTAGGTTTGGTTCCCAGTCCCCACCTGGCAGCTCACAACTGTCTGTAACTCCAGCTCCAGGGGAGCCAACACTCTATTGTGACACACACACACTAAAAAATAAATGATTTTTCAAAATTGACAGAATGGCTAAACTCTAATGTAGAATGCTGCTCAGGGGATACTATTTCATCATTATTGTTAATATCTAGAATCTAGAAGAGGGGAATTGAAAGCATCCCCACAGGAGAAATGCTGTGTCTGAAGAGCAGAGGATGCTAGTTACCCTGATTTGGTCATTGCACACTGGATTTGTGTGTCACATTATCACTCTGGATTCCAGAAAAATGGACAATTAATTACAATTGCATTAGTTACAATTCAGGTTTAAAAGCTGCTCCCTTTGATCTGGTATAACTGTCTACCCTCGTTTCTTACACTGAAGAGCAGGGCATTAGAAAAGGGCAGTTGCAGGCATCATATAATCCTCCTAGATTATCCCAGGCCCTTAAGCTCTCTAAACACTCAGAACCTGAGTGCTGTCCTGCTGCCTTTGTTTGCAGGCCGTGGTGTGAAGGACTAAGCGCCATGCCTCATGTCTGCGGCTGGAGAAGATGCTGCTCCATAGGTAATGATGCCATCATCATAGCCTTTTAAAAACACAGACATTGCCTCTACCAAGCATGGGGGAGACAGGGCAATATCAGAAGTATCAGGGCTTTGAGCAGATAGATGACTGTGGGGAAGAGGTTTTTAATGTTACATCCTTTCAATATGAATCGTAGGCCAGCAGTCTGAGATAAAGCCAAACATCTGTCTTTATGGAGGGAACTCTTTCTGCCTATAATTGGTAGCTGTGTACATTTTACAGATGTGTTGGAACCCTTGAAATAGCGTTTAAAGGTCATGTAGATAAAAATTTCAATGCATCATTATGTGACTGGTAAGAAACCCATAAGTTCTGCTTGAAAAGGGTCTTGGATTTTTTTTCTGTGGTCTTGAAGTAGTTTTCTTGAATCATAATCAGAAGAAAATGGTAAGGGGAGAACTATAGCTTCTGACTGGAAATCATGGCATATATCTATCTTGTTTCCATCTGGCTTTTCCTGGGGTTCAGCAGCAGAGTAGTTGTTGCTGAGGGTCAAGTGCTGGGTTTGTTTCTCAGCTCTGCCAGAAGAAAATGATCTTTTTCTTCCCACTTAAACTTGTTTTGCAATGGTTTCTTTTGGTTTAATATCATGCTGAATTATCATTAGACATTCCATTTGTTCATGTGGCTTAGGAACAGTGGTGTGCCAAAGGCTGGGACAGAAGCACCCTGAGAATGTGAGCTGCATTCTCAATTTCTGAGCATGCTGTAAGTGTCCACAGTGGTAACAGATGAAAGCCGCACTCCAGGAACAGACCTGAGCCACTGCTTGCCAGGATGCAGTGCATTTTGCACTCGAATGTGTTAGTCCTTATTATATGCAAACAGAACTCTCAGGAATCTGAGCACAGAGAGCACAATGATCATGCCAAATGTACATAAAAAGACAATGTCCTGAGAGCATAAGATGCTCCCTGCTTGTCTGTCCTCTTGGACCCCATCAAATCATTTTTCCGGTCCACTTTAACTTGAGACTCAGGTGTTTGCAATCAAATGACAAGTCATGACTCCTTTAGATTTTATTTATCAGCATTATTGGATAGACAAGAAAATTGCCTCAGTAAACAATATTCGGTACTATAACATTCTACTTTATAACTATATCTGTTTTTCAACAGTTAAATCAAGGCTGATTTCTTCCCTTAATTGTTAATTTTATGTAAAATACTCACAAATGCATCAATACTACTTTTAAAAATCTTTTATAAAGATTTATTTTTTATCTTATGTGTATAAGTGTTTTGTCTCCGTGTGTGTGTGTGTGTGTGTGTGTGTGTGTGTGTGTGTGTGTGTGTGTACTGCATGTATGCCTGTTATTAGGAGGCCAGAAGAGGTGTTGGTGTGGCTGGAACTGGAGTTACAGATGGTTATAGCTACTGTTCACATGCATGTGATTTTGCTATCCTTCACAACAGGAAAATCACATTGATGCTCCTCAAAATGTCCAAGTCAGAAATGGCTGAGAAAATGCATTACAGAAACCATTTTAATGAGGAGAAATAACATTTTTATCTATTGTGAAAGAGAACAGGCATATTCTGGGTGGGAAGAACTCATGATCTTCCTGCCTCAGACTCTGAAGGGCTGGGATTGCAGGTGTATACCACTGGGCCAGATGGAGTTCTTAAAACAGGGCTTTCCAGGGAAGCTGCTGTGACATCCTGCCCATTGTGGTACCTAGATTTCTTCTTTCACTGTGTTGTTCAATGAAGAGTCTGTTCTGAGGAGATCTCAAAGGATTGGATGGATGTGAATTACTTTCTCTTTTCCTAGGCAATATTTATTTCATTTTCATTTGTTTGTCTCAAGTGCCTAAAAGGACATCGTTCTAAGAGATTAATACCTGTACTTTCTTTGCTGTCTGTAGTTTCTCTTGCTCGGCTTTCAGGTGAGCATGTTTGCAGTTTTATCAGCCTGCACGGCTTTTCTCTCTTCTGCTCACCGACTTCCTCACTCATCTTTATCTCTCTCCTTCACTCTGAGTTTGTTCTCTCTCTCTAGTTTCTGAAGATAAAAGCTCACATCCCTTTGTTACTTTTCATGACTATGACAGAAAAACCGTATGAGCAGAGGTTTGCTTTGGCTCGTGGTCAAATCTACCATAAAGGAGACAGGCAGATGGGAGCCGCTTGTGCAAATGGGAGTGGGAGGTGGCTGGTCACACTGCAATGGCCAACAGGAAGTAGAGAATGGCACCGGAAGTGGCCTCAGGTGTACCTTCAAAGATCTGCCACCAGCTTCACTTCTCATCCCAATGGATCCATGACCTCCTAAAACACTGCCTCCAGCTGAAGACCATGTTTTCAAACACATGAACCTGTCTAGACCCATTTGAGATCCAAACCATGATGGCCATTTAATTTAGATGGTCTTTCTTTTCTAAACATTTAAAGCTATAAACACCCTCTAAGCTGTGCTGTGAGACCTGACCTCTTTATTTGTGAGCTTTCCTGGGCCTGGTGAGGCTCACAATACTTCCCACATGATTAGACAGTGGGTTCCATATTGACCAGCCCATATCTGCCTTTAACCTCTACACAAATGCCCAAATACTCATGTTCATCTAGTGTTGTTTTGGTAGACTTTACATATATTGTTTCTTTTATCCAGAATGCTGTTTTGTGGCCCTGAGAGTATTACTGTTGTTGTTGTTCTTAAAATAGGTGCCTGGTCATCCTCTTCCCCATCATGGTCATTTCTTTGCTTGGATTTGCTACTATTTATCACACTACCCTGTGTGCTTGTGTAAGGCTGGGCACACAGCCTCCTAATGGCATTTGGCACTCTGAGTCCTTGTCTCTTTAACCTTCAAGAAGGTCAGTGCCTGTGCCGGGCATCTCTGTCTAAGTGTATATACTATTCCTAGCTCAAAGTGGACCTGGTTTTATTGACTGGGTTGAGGTATGCTGACTTTGGTCAACTATTGATTTTTCTTTTTAATTTTAGCCCAAATCTGCATCCTTGTGCACTGGCATAAACCCTTAGTATGTCTTTTAAACAGACTATGAAGGAAAAGACAATTTAGCAAAGGGGCTAACGAGAAAGGGAGAAGGAGGATTCCGTAGTCTAACAATAAATGAGGTTTCTGTAGATAATGGCTGGGCATCAAGAGGAGCAGAGAGGTAGAGGGATCAGGAGCCGAGAGTGCTTGGAGGGTTAGTGGAAGTCCAAGAAATCCTATGGACCAAGAGTGAGGGATGCTGGAAGCACGATCCTCATGGCCACTTGGTAGGGTATGAAGTGGACAGTGTGAAGAGTAGGGTTAAGTCACTCTTGACAGGGCCACCATGCTGTTATTCAGTGGAAACTGACGCAGCTGGTAAGGTGGTGAGATGGTGGGGGTAATAGAGTGAAGATAATAGGTGTCTGTGGGACTGAATGTCTGTTGTGTCCTTCTCTCTCTCTCTCTGTCTCTCTCTCTCTCTCTCTCTCTCTCTTTCTTTGTCTCTCTTTGTCTCTCCCACCCCACCCATTGCATGAATTCTGCTTGGTGTTATACTAAAACCCAGAGCCAGATACTGGGGAAAAGCTGAAAGATCAGAGAGACAGAGGAACAAGCCACAGCCATGTCTCACCCAGCCACTCCTCAGGAATCCTCAGCCTGAACTCCTTCGAGTCCTCAACCAAAAGGGAGGGGAATCACAGGCGAAAAGCTGAACTCCTGTCTCTTCTTGCCTTATATTTCTTTCTCTCCTTGCCATATCATTTCCTGTTTCAATCTTCCTAGTGCTGGGATTAAAGGTATGTGTGTTTCCCAAGTACTGGGAACTGGAGGCTTGAGATCCTAAGTGTTGGGATTAAAGGTGTGAGCCACCACTGCCTGGCTCTGTTTGGACTTGAACTCACAGAGATCCAGAGAGATCTTTGCCTCTGCCTTCCAGTGCTAGGATTAAAGGTGTGTGTCACCATTCCCTGACCTCTCTGGCTAAATAACTCTGGGGCTGGCTCTGCCCTGGAATCTTCAAGTAAGCTTTACTAGACACACACTAGATCATCACAGTCCCCTCTGATTCTCTATAGCACATTGAATTTTGAGACTGGTGGTAGTGATGCTTGTGACCTTATGCTTGGGCTGCCCTCCATACATGCTGCTTCTTGTCCATGTGCCCAGGCTGTCACCATCTTTTCCTGACCGTGACTCACTCACAGGAAAGCCAGCTGGGCTACTTCAGAATACACTGTGCATGACTCTTACAACCTTTATGCCTCTGCAGAGAATGTGTGTTACTGTGTATCACTCACCTTTTACCTAGGAAAGGGAAAGGAGGGTATAATGTGTGACTATCTCAGATTGCTGCCTGGTCCTGACCTACCCTCAACAAGGATGTAGCAGTTGTTATTACACACTCATGCTGCGCCACTGAATCTGTAACTGGTCAGGATAAAATGGTGCTTCCCAGGACCCAAGAGCTCAGCATTTCACTGGGGTGGTATTATTATAATTTGGCTTTATTTTGCAGGAACACAATCTCTTGGCTGGCCTCATATCATCTGCCAAGGAGACTGCAGTATTGAATCATTGTGTAATTTTATGAGGTTTCTCACTGACTGAAATATTTATTATGGGAAGGACATTATAAATTCAAAATTTATCTAAAACAAATCTGTCTGACTACAGCTGAACATATTTTTAGACTAAGCAGAAAAGAATAAGAAAATTCTTTTGATGCTGTGTAGGGAAGTCTTAGAGGTACACACTACTTTTATTTTCTTAATCTAGTGTCATGGAACAGTGGGGAAGTTAGAAAGATCCTAAGTTATTATTTACATGTCAAAGGTTAATTTCAAATTGCTTTTCGAATTGAATGAGTCAAGTAAAATTTTAACTTTTTTTCTAATTCATATTTTTTTGGTTAAAATACCAACTTAGGTTTTTACAAATAACACTTTTAGTATAACCCAGTTTATGTCATTCCACCTTAGCTGCTAATTAAGGGGTGTTTCAATAGGAGATTTTAGGGGTGCAAAACCCCTCTTTGCAAAGATGACACATAGAAATTCAAACCATATAGATACATGTGTAATGATCAGGTCAGGGTTGTGGACACACACACACACTATTTATTCATGGAACTTTAAGGCTTGTTTTGTTTTTAGGTTGGCTAAAATTTGGCTGTACTGAGCTTGGAAATCTTCAACTTTTTCTCCCCAGTTTTACTCATTTATAACATTTAAACAAGCCTCATGCTGATGAGAAAACGAAGTCTTCCCTGAGAATAATAAAATGATTTCTTATGCTTTTCAGTTATCAACAGTTATAAGAAAATCCCTTATGGCTTTTGTAAATTAAATCTGTAGATAGATTGAAAATCTTTTTATAGAGTCAATTTTGACTTCAAAAATCTATATTTGACCATTTCCCAATCCACTGGTTTCTCTTCTCTATATTCTCCTTTCTACTCTGCTTGGTGTGTGTGTGTGTGGTGGGGTATGTGTGGTGTGGTGTGGTGTGTGTGTGTGGTGGGGTATGTATGTGTGGTGTGGTGTGTGTGTGTGTGGTGTGTGTGTGTGTGGTGTGATGTGTGTGTGTAGTGTGGTGTGTGTGTGTGGTGGGGTATGTGTGTGTGGTGGGGTTTGTGTGTGTGGTGGGGTATGTGGTGTGTGTGTGTGTGATGTGTGTGTGTGTGTTGTATGCATGTGTGTATCTACTTTTCTAATATAAATATTTAAACTATAAATGTCTATGCTTAAGCACCTAATTTTTGATATATACTTATGTTCAATCCATAATTGTTTCCTGACTTCCCCCTTGAATGTTCTTGATTTTCAAATATCTGTGGACTTTTCAAAGAGCATTTGACCACTTCCTAGCTGAAGCAGAGAATGTTTTATAACCAGCCGGTGTTTTTAGTGCAGAGCCGGTAGGTGATGGTATAGGTGGAGGTCTGCCTTGGCAGAGGGCATGCCCCTCGTTTGTTGGACAAAGTGCTCTGCAGGCAGCCTTGGTGTGCAGTTGCTATATGGTGGTGTTTGTGCTCAGCCTTCCATCTCTGCTGTGTCCATAACTATGAAAGAAGTCCAGCATCTGGGTGGTGTGTAGCTGTGTCTTGGTCTACTTCCATAGGTGGAGAGATTTGTTAATAGAAGTCAAAATATGTATTTCTATTGCTGTGATAAACTGCATGATTAAAAGCGACTTGGTGAGGAAAGGGTTGATTTTGCTTCCAGTCCATTGAGGGGAGATGGCGGGAACTCAAGGCAGGAAGATGGACACAGATACTGAAGGAGGGATGCTGCTCATGAGCTCACTTGGTGCATTGTTCTTAGACAACCCAGGAGCATCTGTCAGGGGTGGCCCTGCCCACAGTAGGCTGGGCCCTCCCACATCAATCATTGATCAAGAAAGTATCTCACAGGCTAGCCCACAGGCCAGTCTTACAGAGGCATTTTTTTACAATGTGGTTCCCTCTTTTTAGATAACTCTAGTGTGTGTTAAGTTGACAAAACAAATCAAACAATCCAGACAGGGCTGTTCATTCCTCTTGGGAAACTGACCCATTTGTCTATTATCATGAAATGGGCCTTTTAACTCTGCTGATCTTTCTTATTGTAAAACCTACCATTTATGATGTGGTATCCAGCTCTTTTTCATGCTGTGTGTAGTACATCCATTTATTTTTCCTTTAATTGATCTCTTCCTTATGTTTAAGATGGATTAATCCAAAATAGAGCTGTAGTTGGACCTTTCCTGTTTAATCCAGTCTGACTTTTAATTGGCATAGGTAGACTATTTATATTTAATGTAGTTCTAAGGGTGGCTGGATTTAAATTACTATTTGGCTACTTGTTTTACTATGTGTCCAATGCCGCCTTTGTTCCTTCCTCTCCGTTTCTTGCCTGAGTATTGATAGAATATTTTAATGTGAAGGAGAGTGGCAAGGGGGTACATGGGAGGGTTTGGAAGTAGGAAAGGGAAGGAAGAAATCTTGAAATCAAAATATGGCCTCAAAATAATTAGAACATTTTAGATTTCTTAGTTGATCCCCACCCTGTATTTACTAACTGTAGCCCTGTGGTTTTTGTTGTTGCCTTTTACCATTGTTTCAGGATTTCCTATGTGTTTCTTTTCCATTTGTCTCTTTCTTACTCTGTATAGCAACATGTCCATTTTGTAATATCTATATTATAATAATATTTATGAGATCCATATATGCCTAATATAAGAATCTTATTAAAATATTCTTTTAAATATCCCATTTCTATTCTTCATACCACACATTTTACTTTTAGGTATTTTAAAGTCTCATAATATACTATTGAGTTTACCTTTCTTTTAAATGACATTTTAAAAAATTTAAAGGAAATGTCTCGTTTGCTTATGTATGCCTTATTTTACATATTAAAAAAATAAACAGTACTGGAAACTGAACCAAGGGCCCGGGTCTGCTGGCTAGATTCACTGCCATTGACCCACCCTATACATTCTTCAGATGTGTGTGATCTGAATTTTTGATCTGTGTATTGGCTTCTTTCGTGGTTCATAAACATTGTTGGCATTTGTGTTTGTGAAAGAAAAATTTTTATTTCACCTCAAATTTTGAAAGATTGGTGAAGTAGGATTAGAAAAAAGTTTCTAACAGTCTTGAAATCTGTTGTTTCGGTGTCTTGCTTGCCCTATGTTGGGTCTGCCATTCCATCCCTCCAGGAAAGTGTCATTAACTGTGAGCACCACACTGTGTAGTACCATAGATCATCAGTGCTATTCTATTTCACAAATTCTAGTTGTATTAAATGAAACTCAGAGCCAGATATCAGGGGAAAGCTGGAATATCAGAAAGAGCAAACAGACCACAGTCAAGTCTCACCCAGCTCTCTTCCAGCTTCCTCAGCCTCACTCCTGGTCACTTCTAACTGCTGCTGTTTTCCTACACCTGCCTTAAATACCCTTCTCGCCCAGCTGTATTCCATCCAGGTTAAGATTAAAGATATGGGCTACTCTATTTGGTAGTCAGCCTTGAACTCACAGAAACACAGAAAGATCTCTGTCTCTGGAGTTATGGGATTAAAGGTGTAGATCACCACTCCCGGCTTTCCCTGTGCTGGAATTAAAGGAGTGTGTCACTGAAGCCCAGATGTTTGGCTCTGTACTCACAGAGATCCAGAACTCCCAGAGCTATGTGAGTTACCACTGCTCTGTTATCCCTGGAACTCCCAGAGCTACCTCTACCTAGTTTGACTGTGGGTTGATCTCTTGATATTCCAGGTTTTATTAAATATGTAATATATCACCACAATATTCTCCTTACCTGATTAGGAAGCCTGGTGTGGTTCCTGTCTTTGTTCCTGAATATGTCCTGTCTTCTCTGGTTATTAATAAATTATTTTATTTACTACTGGTTTTATTCAGCGGAATATGGCATACCTTGGGGTTTGAGTGTGTGAGTTTTAAAAATATTTTTCTAGTTTGGTGTCCATTATTTCTGGGCATTTGAGTTTATAGTTTGCATCAAATCTGAAAATAATTGATCATTTTATTTATGCAAATATTCATATGTCATTTCACACCTTCTAGCTTTCCATGGACTCTAAACATATATAAACTAGACTCCCCCAAGATTGTCTCTTGGGTCACTCCACCTCTCCTTCCTTGGGAACCTTTTTTGTTTTCTCCCAGACATGGGTTGCCTGCTTCATTTGGGATTTCTTCTCAAGCCAGCTGGTTTGATTGCTTCTGTCCCCTGTAAACTGAGTGGTGGGTTTTGATGTTTTTCTGTTTACTGTTTTGGACATCCTTCTGGTTTAGCTCTTTTTAGATGGATTGGTCCTGTTGAGACTAGTCTGTAAACTGGTCTACAGGGGGCCAGAGTAGCCTTGCCTTTACATTCAGCCAGGGTGTGGTTCTCAGTGGGGGGTGCTCCTGGGACCTATTACCAATGCCTTGGCCTCCTGTAAAGTCTGGACCTTTTTCTTCTGCCACATGTGATTATTCTTTCTTCAGTCTTGATGAATTTTCCCCTAAATCTGTGCAGGTTGGAAGCCAGAGATTCAGGCTGATCTCATGCAAATCTCTGGTGCCTCTGCTTTGGATAGTTTCTCCAGGGCTCTATTCTGCAGGTTGACCTTGCCATTATGACCTTGCCAAACTCAGGTTTCTATTCAGGTCTTGTTTGAGTGATCATATTTTTGTGATTTTATGGGTTCAGCTTCTCTGTCATATACAGAAGACACAATATCTGAGCAGACACCCTGGTCCCGAGGCCTCTTCTGTGATGCTCTCTGAGCCTTGTCTGTGGGCTTGAACCATAGATGTGACAGCCAGGCTGGGCACAGCAGTCTGTTGAACTCTGCACTTTGACTCATTGTGGATTAATCAGGGTCTTCATCTGCTGCTCAAAGAAGTTTCTTTAATGAGCAATGAGAACCACACTTATCTCTAGATAAGAATATGTTTTTAGAATGGAGTTGGAAGTTATCCTGGTTTAGAAAACTGGAAATATAGGGTGTCCTCTAGGGCCCATGACCTTAACAGCCATCAATGCTCTGCTAGGTTTACAGTACCAGGCATACATTTTCTCTTATTGAGAGGGCCTTAGTTCTAATTATACAAGATGCACCATTGGGGATATCTTGACAGACTGGTCATTCTTGTGGTCCATAGGCTTTATACCTGTGTAGAAATTGTTTCCCCTACTGGTAACTTGCATAGCACTACCTGATACTATGAGGTTTTCAGGGAGGATACTCCTTGGTCAGTTCTTGCTCTGATTCTTGTGACTGGAATTATGTGATGTCATCATAATAGAGTCTTACCTTCAGGTTCTGGAAGGAAACTAAGGGCAACAGTATCCGGGTCTCCAGTGGCTGTTGTTGAGGAATTGAAGTCAAGGCATCTCAGTCCTCCAGTGCCTGCTGCTAACGAGTTGAAGCTCAATTTAAGATCTAACAGAATGAGGGAACTCTAGGCAATACTGCTCAAGAGCCCTTTATTGGGCATCTCTGACATCTCTGAAGCTCTTATTTCAAGAGAGTTCAGGGTTCAAAGCAGGGACAGAGAAACAATGACAAACTTACAGAATATTTCTCATTATTATCATCAGATATGCTCATGATACAGTTTTATGGATGAATGGGGGATGTTTGCATGATGTGTGTGCTTAACTTTATCATTATCAACATTATACATTTATACACTTATATCTATTATTTATGTATTTTAAAATAAACATGTTTTCCTATGGCTTTTCTAAATATTCTTAGTGCCATTTAGTCCTACCCCCTCCTTCTCTTGGATTACCTTCCACCCCCTCCCCAGTTAAAATTTTCCCTCTGTTTCCCCCATTTCCTTCTTTCTTAAGTCAAGAGCTCGCCCAACGTCTCTCTTCACTTTCCTGGTCTGTGTGGTTACTCTAGTTACACACTCATATCTAATGACTGGGAAGTAGGATCCACAAATAACAGAGGACATGAGAGGTTGTCTTTCTAGTCCTGGGTTACCTCACTTGGTAGATTCTAGTTCTATTCATTTACTTGCAAATTTCATTTTTTTTTTTTTTTTTTACAGCTGAGCATAATTCCATTGTTTATATGAACATTTTCATTATCCACTTATTAGGTGAAGGGCATTTAAGTTATTTCCATTTCCTAGTTGCTGTGACTAATGTGGCAATGAACACAGCAGAGCAAGTACCTGTATAGTATGACATTAAGTCCATTGGGCATATGTCTGGCATGGCATAGCTGGGTATCCTAAGGTTCCTATTGTAAAGAAACACCACGACCAAAAGCAACTTGGGAGGAAAGGGTTTCTTGTGCTTTAACATCACTGTTCATTATTGAAGGAAGTCAGGACAGCAACTCAAAAACCAGGGCAGGAACCTGGAGGCAGGAGCTGGTACAGAGGCCATGGAAGAGTGCTACCTGCTTGCTTCTCATATCTTGCTTGCTCACCCTGTTTTCTTATAGAACCCAGGACCACCAGCCCAGGAATAGCACCACCCACAATGAACTGGGCCCTCATCCATCAATCACTAATTAAGAAAATGACTTACAGCGGATCTTATGGAGATATTTTTCTCAATTGAGTTTTCCTCTTCTCAGATACTCTAGTCTGTACCAAGTGGATATATAAACTAGCCAACACACAGGTCATATGATAGATCTACTTTTAATATTTTGAGAATTCCCCACATGGATTTCTGTAGGGGCTGATTGGTTTGCATCCTTTCAGCAGAGAAGAATGGGTTCCCCTTTTCCATAGCCTTGTCAGTATGTGCTCTCATTTGTTTTCTTGAACTTGGCCATCCTGACTAGGGTAAGATGAAATCTGAAGGTAGTTAAATTTGCATTTCTATTATATGCAGGGTACACAACAGTCTGTACTGTTTTGTGGGGGGCTCTTTTGGACTTCTCTCATCCATATCTCCAAGGGAGGTTTCAATGTTTGCCATTGGGAATCTGTTATGGCTTTTAGGGGGAGCATTATCACCCCAGTTGATTAAGTTTATCATCATCACCAATACCACCACCCCCACCATCACCATCACCACAAGCATCACTACTACCATCATCACCATCATCTATGTATATATACACATATAATATGCATTTAAATTGTTAAGTATGTTGAACTTTTTTTCAGATATTTCTTCTCTTAAGAACTCTGGTCATATCAGTAGCCTACTTTTTATTGGGTCAATAGTTTCCTTCATTCCTGGCACTTTTAGTTCTTGATGTATTTGGGGTACACATGTCTGTTTTTGTGCCAATGTCATGCTGTTTTTGTTATTATAGCCATGCAATAGAGCTTGAAATCTGGCATTGCAATTCCTCCAACACTGTATCTTTTGCTGAGGATTACTTTGGCTTATGTGGGGTCTTTCGTGTTTCAATATAATATAAATTTTAGGCTGTTTTTTTATTTCTGTAAATAGTGCCATAAGAAATTGGATCGAGATTACATTGAATATATAAATTACCTTTAGTAGAATGGTCACCTTTCATAGCATTAGTCAGTTTATGGACACAGGAGATCTGTCTGCCTTTAAATGTCATCCCCAATCTTCAGAGATTTAAAGTTTTCATTTTGGTGGTCTTTCATTCCCTTTGTTAGTAATTCCTGGTACATTTTTAGGCTATTGTGAATGGGAGTGTTTTCATAATCACTTTCTGAGTACTTGTGTTATTGGTATGTAGAAAGGCTACTGACTTCTGTAAGATGATTTTGTGTCCAGCCACTTTGATAAAAGAGCAGGTCATTTCTAGACATTTTACAGTAGGATATTTGTGACTTCTTATGTATACTATCATCTGCAAATCAGGATAGTTTGATTCTTCTTTTCCTACTTCTCTCCCATTAGTGTCTTCTTGCCTATTGCTTTGGCTAGTGCATTGATCACTGTACTGAGAAAGAGTGGGGTAGTAGACAGCACCTTCATTCCTGAATTCAGTGGATTGCTTCTTTTTCTCCATTTAGGGTGACTATGGCTGTGTTCTGTTCTATAAAGCCATTATTATATGAGACATATTTTCTCCCATACCACTCTCTTCAAGACTTTTATTATGAAGACATATTGGATTTTGTCAAAGGTCTTTGCAGCATTTACTGAGAGGATCATGTGACTTGTCTTTAAGCCCATTTATTGGCTTATGTATGTGAACCATCCCTGTATCCCTTGGAGAAGGCAACTTGAGAGTAGTGCTTGGCCTTTTTGACACATGCCTGAATTTGGTTTGCAAGTGTTTTCTTGAGAAAAATTCCATCAGGGATATTGCCTGTAGTTCTCTTTTTCTGTTATGTCTTTACCTGCTTTTAGTATTTGAGAAATATTGGCTTCACAGAGCTTGGAAATGATCCTTCTCTATTTTTTTATATAGTTTAAGAAGGACTGGATGTAGATCTTTGAAGTCAATTCACATGGGCCTGGGCTTTTTTAGTTGGAAGATTTAAATTACTGCTTTGATCTTTCTATTTATATAGATCTGTTTAAATTTTTGATATTTTTATGGTTGAACTTTGATAATTTGCATTAACCTAAAAATTCATTCATTTTTAAAATTTTTTTCAACTTAATGAAGTGCAGGTTTTAAAAATATTTCATTATAATATTTTGAATTTTTTGGTGTCTGTTTTAATGTTTCCTTGTTTATTTCTTAGTTTACTAATGAGGGCCATTTCATTCTTTCTTTTGATAAACTGGGCCAAGCATCTGTCAATCTTGTTTAAGAATCAGTTCTTGGGTTTGTTGATTTTTTAAATACTGTTTTTATTTCATTAATTTATGATCTGACATTGATTACTCCTTCCAATCTATGGTATTTGGGTTTATTTTGTACTTGTTTTTTAAAGTCATTTATTTGTGATTTCTGATTTTTTAATGCTCTTAGAGCTGTAAGTTTTCCTCTTAGTACTGCTTTTGTGTATCTCAGAGGTTTTAATGTGTTTACCTTTTCATTTAATTTCAGGAATTTTAGATTTTATGTCTTTATTTCTTCTTTGATCCATTTATTAATATGTTGTTTAATCTCTGTGAGTTCATGTAATTACTAGAGATTCTTTGCTATTGATTTTTTAAGCCTTATTTCTTTGTGATCAGAGAGTACATAAGGTTATTTCTTTTTTCTTTTTTCTTAAAGAATTTGCTATAATATGTTTTCTGTCTCAGATGTGGTCTCTTTTAGAGAGGCTTCCATGGCCTGTTGAGTGGACTGTACATTCTTTGGTGTTGAGTAGAATATCTTGTAGATATGTGTTAGGTTCATTTGCTGTATGAAGTCATTTATTTCTGACATTTTCTGTTTAGTATTTGCCTCAATGACCTGCCTGTTGGAGAAACTAGGGTGTTGAAATTACTATTATTAAGTTATAGTTAATCTATGTCTTGAGGTCCAGTAGCATGGCTTTTGTAAACTGGGTGCACTAGAGTTTGGTACATATGTTTAAGATTATAATGTTTTGGGGGGTAATTATTCTCTTGGTTAGAATGAAGTGTATTTCTCCATTTTTTCTGGTTAATTTTAGTTTGAAGTTTTATATATATATACCTTTCCCCTTGAAAACGTTCAGTTGATTTATATGGACAAGTAGCTATATTTGTGTAAATCATATGCTTGAGAAAGGTGCAATTAAAGATTGATATTTTGTTTGTTTATATCAAGTACAAGGGTATTTATTGACATATCACTATATATTTATTTAGACCTTACATGTTTCCAAGAAGACCTCCAAATTTAAAACAACATATTTTTTAGCTTGATCAATAGAAACTGAATTAGGTGTGAAAGACTGGTGCTTGAAAATATAGCTTATATAAGTTAAACATTTAGGGAAATTTTACTCAAAATATAACTTGGAGGAGAGCACCAAGAACCCACATGAAAGTGTTATTTAAGCTTTTCTTCCATAATTTTAAAAATTATTTGAGATTTTTATATATGTATACAATATATTTTGATCATATCTACCTCTCTCCTCTTACCTCCTTCTCTTCCAAGGTTTCACCATGCTTACCTCCCCACTTCCTACTTCTTCTAGATCCATCTGCCATACCTCTATACACCCCTTTTCAACTTCATGTTTTCTCTCTGTGTGTCTTTATCTGTGTTTCTGTCTGTGTGTCTGTGTGTGTGCGTGTGTGTGTCTGTCTGTCTGTCTCTGGTAAGGTACTTAATACAATTGGTGCTGGCCATATGTGCATGGATTCACAGCCATCTGCTAGAGCAACCTACCAGGGACCATACCTTAAAGAAAACTATCTCCTTTTCCCTAGCAACCAGCAACCATCAATAGGGTAGGAGTCTGTGTATCCCTCTCCCATTCAGCTAGAATGTTCATCGGCTTGATCTTGTTTAGGTCTTGTGTGGGTAGCCACAGTTGCTGAGTTCATGAGTGCAATGGTCTTGTGTCTAGAAGACATTACTTCACCCCAGTTCTCCCCAAACTTTAGCTCTTACAGTGTTTTCACTCTCCTTCTGGCAATGTGCGGGAGCATCAGGAGGAGGAAAGCCTCCCATAGACAATTGTTCTCTGCACTTTGACCAGTTGTGAGTCTTGTGAAGATCTTTGTGATTTAGTTCCTTTATGATAAGAATCTGATGCAAATATTAAGTGCAGCAATTTTTCATAGATGAACTATGTCTTCACAGTAGGAAAAGAAGGGTTCATTGTCTGCTGAGTGATACAAGCAATATTTTTGTGCAAGGGAAACATGGGATGCAATTTACATCCTGAAGGACAGCAACAACATGCCTGTCTAGAAAGGACACATTAATGGGCTACAGATTAGAGTCGCAATTCAGGCTTGTTAGTGGACCAGGTAGAAGAACAAACAGTGTGCATACTGAACTCTTTGAAGAAATTGCTTTGATAAGTGTGGCTTATATAAAACCTCAAGGAAGTAAGATAGCTTTTATCAGCTGTCCAGAAAGTGCCTTTATGATGTTGAACCTTCTGTAGCCACAACCATCTCTGTTAATTGACTCTTTAATCTTTAGTTTCTTGCTTTTAGAATTACACATTGTTATTTTGTAATTGTACACTTGTAATTGTAATTGTAATAAGTAAACTTACACAATTTACTTAGCTATGTCTTATTCTGCTCAGAAGCCTACCAGTGTCTGGGGTCAGTAAGGTTAAGGCACTGAGTCTTAGGTTTCCTCAAACATGAGTTGGGGTCCTAACTGTGGATTGCACTTGAAGTTTTATACCCAGTGTGGTCACTGTGCTGAGACTGTGTTAATAATCCTATGTCAAATGTTCAAACATTTCCATAGAGTTCATAAAATTTATTATAGAGCTGAGTATTTAGCTCCCAGCTGCAGCCATTCAACAGATGTGCATCCTCTTAACAAAGGGGACAGTAAGAAACTAAATTATACATTACCTAGCTCAGGGCTCTGTGGATGATTTATTGTGTGTGGCGTGTAGTTAAATTATATTCTTTTTAAGAATTCCATTTGGGGAAATTGGCTTTGGGTTTAGAGATCAAAATTATAAAGAACAAGACATATGAAGAGAGTTCCAGCTGAGGTCACTGCAGGTAGAAGGAGCTGGAATGGACCAGATGTGTATGAGATAGCAGAGAAAGCCTCACATTTAGAGTAGAGCCTAAGATTCTATGATGGAGGCTGTGACTTGATTGAAGCCCCTAAGGTATGTGTTGGAAACCCCATCACCAATGTAGCAGTGGAGAAATAGGCTTGTAGGAGGTGATTGGGTCATAGGAGCCCAGCTCTTGTGAGTAGCTCCATACTATCACTGTAGGAAAGTTTCGTTGTTCTGAGAGTGACGTCTTTATAACAGGCAAGTATGATTCCCTTATTTGTTCTCACTGACTTATATGATCTCTTCTGTCATGTGGGGGGATAGATAGCAAGAAGGCTTGCCACATGTGCAACTTCAAACAGGGAGGTCCCAGCCTTCAGGACTATCAGGCAAATAAATTTCTGTTCATTATAAATAACCTGACCTGAGGTTTTTGTTACACTACCATAAAACTTAGAAATACCAAGCGTTTGTTCACTACTGGACATGGCCCAAAAGCTGTTAGCCTGATTTGATGAGTGATTGACTTTGTTTTACATTTTGAAAATGTTGCTGCCTGCTGTGTGGCTATCGCTCTTGAGGATGAGAGTAAGAAGAGAGTAACTGCAGTGTCCTCATGTGGGATGATGGAACCCGATGAGGT
>PVIH01014323.1:38736-54423 GCA_004025045.1 Sigmodon hispidus | reverse complement strand
AATACCCTCAGGACATGGCAGACAAAGCACAATGCCCCTCAGGACATGGCAGACAGAGCACAATACCCTCAGGACATGGCAGACAGAGCACAATACCCTCAGGACATGGCAGACAGAGCACAATACCCTCAGGACATGGCAGACAAAGCACAATGCCCCTCAGGACATGGCAGACAGAGCGTAGCTTCTGGGCATCCAATATAAAATGTGTGTGGCTGAAAAGGTCAAGGCTAGAGAGCAAATGTAGCCTCTGTGCTTGTGGAGCTGGCAACATCAGGGAATTTCCTGCCTTCTCTGTTGTCTTTAGGCATCAAGGCTCCTGCAGGCTGCACTTATTTAAGGGTGCCTGTGAAGTTCCCAGGAGGATTAAATCACCTAACTTCACACATGCCGAAACACATCCCAACCTGACACAGCTCTAAAACTCGTGTCTTACCTTCCAAGGATCCTATTCTGACCCAGAAGTCAAATGCTTGGTTCTTTCAATACAACTAACAATAAGGCAAGAACAATACTCATAATGATAGTTGACACGGCTGCAACTATTAATACCGTCAACTTGGCAGAATCAGGGAGACAAATCTCTAAGCACGCCTGTGAGGGAGCTTCTTGATTAGGTTAGTTGAGGCAGAAAAGACCCACCCTAGCTGTGGGTGGCACCATTCCATGAGCTGCAGTCCTGGACCAAATAAAAAGGAGAGTGGAGCACCAGCTTTTACCTCCTTCTGTTTCCTGACTGGGGTGATGGAAAGAGACCCATGCCTTCCCTACCAGAATGGGCCTCAGATGCACGAACCATAGACCTTCCTTGGGATTGCTTTGCTTGGTATATGTTTTAATCACAAGAGAGAGGTTACTAACGCGGTGACTAGATATTTCTTATGTGTCAGAAATCTTCATCTGAGAAAGAAACAGAAAAGGAAAGAAAGTGAGTGGGCGGGGAGAGAGAAGAGGTTAGAAATGCACGCGATTGTTCAGTGAAACCCTACACCTGGTGAGCCAATAGCTAAATACAAAATAGACACCAATAAAAATAAGAAAAGGGGAAAAACAGAACAAAAAATGTAAATTCTACAATCCATCACCCAAGGGACATTTCTGTGCAAGTATTACTCCATCTCTCTTTCCTTGAGAGTAGGCATCAGGCCATTGTTTTATTATCCTGCAAAGAGAAGAACTGGCCTAGCTGGTATCTTGGCTGACCTCCCCACTGCTGAGTTTGGTGTCCTGTTTCTGCCCTTCACGTGTGATGAACATCAGTTCTCTCTGCCCTTTCCTTCCCCCACTTCCATTTCTCCCCTCTCTCTCCTGTCTTCTGGTTCTTCTCCAGCCATCTTTGTTACAGATTTACAGAACTGGGCACCTGCTTCTTCATCTAGGTGATATTAACTGTCTGGTTAAACATGCAGGATCTTATAGGAAGTACTGAGTTCACACCATTGTCCTTGGTACTGCCAGTTATTAAGCGGTAAGACGGGGGCCCTCATCCCAGGTCCCAGATGATCTCTTCTGGTGATTGTGGAAGGATATTTGCTCAGATCTTATCAGTTATTCTTCCAAACTCATGCTTCTTACCCTCAGATACAGCTTTCTTTAAGTTTTTGAAACATCATTCCTATTTTCTTGTACACTTTTAATTTATTTAATTAAGTGGCAGGAAGAATTTTAAGCCTTTCTATGAGTCATCCTGACACCCCAGGGGTCTTCATAAATAATGGAATTTGGAAGTAAACAATTTCTGCCCTCCAGGAATTTGAGAATCTAATCAGATTGCCTTAAATGTATCCATTGCTTCAGTACTTATAAGGAATCCAAATTTTAAACAAATTATCTGCTCAATCTTTTCAAAATTGCTTACACCAAAAATTTTGTTAGAATGCCTTACACAATTCATGTGACACTACTGTTGCTATGCCCTTTCACCGTAAGGCCCTGTTTGAGGTGGGCTGCTATTTTTGGATAGAAGCAATCTGATTGAAGGGCTTGGGGAATTTGTTCAGCCTGACCAACACCTTTCTTTCCATTGTCTGATTTGTGACGTTTCCCACCTCATTGCCCCGGCCTGGGCTGCCTGGGCTACAGTTTCTCTGTGTCAGTGCATCATGACAGGTATTTTTCTGAGCACCATACCATGTCTTTCCTGTGTATGGGGGAACATAGACTTTAATCCGAAGGTAGTCAGCTCTGTGGGCAGGCATGGGTCAGCTGTGAACTTCCCTTACGGAAGGAACCCTGCTTTAGTTTATTGGCCATCTTCTCTGTGAGGAAATGGATGCCCCTGGGTTACTCACTACCCTTCTCTAAGCTTTCAGAACAGTCAGAGCTTCTATAAGGAGATTCTCAGGGATGCCTACTGAATAAATTACTGGCTCAAGTGAATACTGACTTAAAGCTCAATGCCAAGGTCATTTTAAGCACAAGTAAACTCTTCAGACTTCAGAAGGTGAGCAGAGGAACGGCTGGGGACAGGGATAGCTTTGCCTTTCAGAGTTCTATCTGATGAAGACTAGACAGTGTAGCAATGACCACCTCCTCAGAAACAGAATTCCCGGAAGGCAGACAGGATAAGATGTTGTTTACCTGTGAGTAATGGAGGCCTTCTACTTCAGGGAACACAACTCTGTTGTGGCGGCCTCTTCCCACTGACACGCCTTGTCTGACAGAGGCAGGCAGGATGAGTCACTCCAAGACTTGTATATAAATGTTTATTACAAGCCATTGCACACAACATAGAACAGAGCTACATGCTGGCTGATTGATTTCTCACCTGGCTGGAGAAGAAATTGATGCAAAGGAATCACCTCCCAAATCTCATCCTGAGAATCTCTGGCATCTCAGCATCTCACAGATGGCCAGCAACATAAGATCAGTAGTCACCTAATTGGGATTCATGCCAAGAAAGCTAGAAGACAGTAGGATGCTGGGCAGATGACTCTCCAGCAGGGATTGGTGAATTTCAGTCTTTTAGGAACATCCGGCTTAATAGGGGAGAGTAATTGAATCACTTTCCACGTGGAGCTAATGTGTTCTGTTCGCTATTTACAAGCTGTTTGCAGCCTCTGGGGCATTATTAGGGACAAGCCGCATTAACACAGCAGTGCTTGCCTTAGCTTTCCCAGAGAAACAGCTGGCACAGCTGGCACAAGCTTCCAGCCACTTTGACTTTTTCTGTCATGTTTGTACATTCCAAGAATTTGTTTGCTGTCCACCCAGAGACCGTCAGGATCTGCGGCAACCAACCCTCCTATTATCGGTGAATGGGAATGTTCTTTATTGTACCTCAGGCTGCTCCAACCTCCAGTTCCTCCTCCAAACTTCAAAGGGAGCTTTAAAATCCCAGAATAAAACAGTTATCTTAACTGGGTTGAAGCCAAGTTTGGGAAGAGGTCCCTGCTTCTTGGGAACTCAGTACAGAAAGTCTGAGCTGGTGTATCAGCTGCCTTTCTAGTTGCTGTGGAGAAACCCTTGACTTGACACAGACAACTTTAGGAACAAAAGGAATTGACTCATTAGCTATTTGGGGGTGTAGCACATCATGGTGGGGAAGGCCTGGTGGCAGGGCCATGACACATGGTCACACTGCAATCACAGGCAGGAAGCAGAGGCAAATGCTGCCTCCTTTTACTCTGTCTAGGATCCTGGCCCATGGGATGGTGCCAGTTGTATCCAGTGCCTCTCTTCCTGTGAAGCTTCCTTAACATAGAAGCAGTCGTCAGACACACCTAGAGATGGTGGTTCTAACTCTGCCAGGTTGACAGTGAAGATAAACTGTCACAGTCAGGAAGCCAAAGGCTGCTGATGGTGGAGACAGCCGCCAAGACTGAAAATGAAACTCAGACACCACCCAAACTTCACACAGGCCACATAGGCCCCCAGATGTGCATTTCTTACCTTGAACTAACAACTGGAAAGAAAATGAATCTTACTCCACAAAGTAAATAAAACCTTAAATAACATAGCAGGATGAAAGCCAGCAGAGCAGGGCATGCAGGATTCACTATCCCTAGACAACCTCCATGTGCGGTTCTCAGACCCTGGGGCCATGCTCCCTCTCATCCCACATTTCTTACCAGAGTTCACACTTTGGCAACCTGTCATAATCCCTGGCCCTGGATGCTGGAGTAGCCCTGAGGTCTTGAAAACTTCCATAGTATGATAGGACTTATTTTCTCTCAGTTCTGAGCTGGGTTGACCTAGAACTTTTGAGATTCAAATAAGCTCTTCTGCAGGTCCCTGCCCAAGGCAGTCTATGCCACACAGTCCTCTGATAGGGTGAGTATGTATATCAGGACTAGGACAGGCTGGAACCAGCCCTTTCCCAGCCTGTGTTTTAACAGATGCAAGAACAGAATGCTTCATGTGAAGGTCTGACAGATGAACTTCTGACAGACTCTAAGCCACTCATTTTCTAGACCTCAGAAAGTTGCCTCCCTTACCTGATGCTCTGGACCCTCAGGGGGTTGAGGGCAGGTTAGGGTAAGGGGAGCTGTAGAGTGAAGACAGATTTGGAGGCGGGTGGAGCACCTGTGTCCAGCACAGCTTGTAAGTTTCTCCTGTAAATACATCTCACCTTGCCGCTGCATTCATTCGCCTGACTTCAGCATCATGCATTTTGTCACCTGGCCAGAAAACTGAATAGACTGTGTTGTGTGTATGATGTGCCCCTGAGAAATTCTACACATGTACAGTCTTTGAGCATACATCAAATGCTCAGAAAATACAAGGCTTGGTGGCAGGGCGGTGTTAGAGAAAGGAGCTGCTCATGCCCTGAGCTTCATGTTACAACCAGGTACCCTGATGTTCTCAGACAACAAAGCTGAGTGAGCAAAAGCTACTCTTTTGGAGTGAACTGTCCCCTCCCTGAGAATCAAGCTGGGTGGTTTCCTGAGGCTCTGGCTGGCTGGGATGATGACATTGTCAAGGGCTCCATTCAGAAGACAATGCTCAGAAAGTCAGGGTATGGGCAGGCAAAGTGGGGATTGCCACCACCCCTTTCCTCCAGGACTATGGGGCAAGAAGCATCAGTCAGGTGCCTGTGATAAACACCATGAACAAAAGCAACTTGGGGAAGAAAGGGTGTATTTCAGCTTCCAGAATTACAGTCCTTCATTAAGGGAACTCAAGATAGGAGACTGAGACAGGAGCGAAGACAGAGGCCGGACAAGACACCACTTCCTGTCTTGCTCCCAGGGCTCGGTTTCCACAGCTTCCTCAGCCAACTTTCTTATACAACCTTCAAAGCATTGGCACTGCACATAGCAGGCTGGGCTCTCATACAGTCAAGGAAATGCCCCCCACCCCAGACTTGCCTAGAGGCCATTCTTAGGGAGGCATTTTCTCAATTGAGATTCCCTTAACCCAGATATGTCAAGGTTTCTGTCAAGCTGACAAAAACCAACGAGGACACCATGCTTCAGTGTCTGTCCTGAGAGCAGTTGCTCAAGGAGCATCCACCCACTGGGCATGCTCTCATTATCACACCTACCACAAAGCAGAATAATTACCAATGCTTTGCAAGTTACCTAAGGGAGTCCGTGAGAGCTTGAGTAGATAAGTACAGATGCAATCTGAGTCCTCTACTCTGTCTCTAAATGCCATTTGATTTCCATTCCAAGTGAGGATGAAAGCAGTTCAGAGAAGTGTAAGATGCTGTGCATGCGTGTGTGTGTGTGTGTGTGTGTGTGTGTGTGTGTGTGTGTGTGCAGATGCACAAGCATGTATGGGTATAGAAACCACAGGTAAACCTTGTGTATCATTCTGGTATTGTCAGGTGTCATCCACCTTATGTTTCCAGCGGGATCTCTTGGTCATGTGAACCTCACCAATTAGGCTGGATTGGCTAGTCAGAGAGTCCATGAATCTGCCTTTCTTCTCCTGGAATTATAAGAATTATCTGTTTAAAAAAAAAAGAAAGAAAGAATTATCTGTATGCCTGCCTGTTTTCCTTTTTAAAGTGTGGATCCTGGGATTCAAACTCAGGTCTCATGCTGGAGTTGCAAACATTTTACCCACCAAGCTAACTCATACACACCAAAAATAATGAACATAAATTGCAGGGCCTCTACTAACTGCCAATCTGTGTTTCCTGCTCCAGGTAACTTGTTTGTGGCGAATTTGGCCTCCTTCCAATTTCTGTAGTGTCCTTCTGCTACCTGCGAATCTGGGTTCTGGAGCTCTGCGCCCGGAGGAAGGCCAAGGCTGAGAGTAAGCTGCGCCTGAGACCTGGTGACTTGCGCAGTTTCTTCACTACGTTCACAGTGTTTGTGGTTTTTGCCATATGCTGGGCCCCCCTCAATGGGATGGGCCTTGCAGTGGCCACAACCCAGAGGTAATGGCTCTCCAGGTGCCAGAGGAGCTCTTCGTCACTAGCTACTTCCTAGCTTCCTTCAACAGCTGCCTTAATGCCATTGTCTACAGGCTCCTGAACCAGAACTTCCACAGAGAGACAAGTGGGTCCTCTCAGCCTTCTGGAACACTGGGTGCTGCTTCCATGGTGCTTCCAAAGGCTGCCTTACTAACAAGCTGCATAGCCCACCACCACCCAGTGCAAGGGTTCCTATGCTTATCCAAGAGGGTGCTCTCTAGTCTGCAGCAAGTATATGGACCTAGCAGCAAAGCTTTGGAATGAGGGGAGGAGAACTTCTGTCACAGGGCCATGCAATAACCTGCTCACATCACAACCCACAACTGGTGAAGTCTGTCAGGTGGCAGACACTCCTGGTGGCTGATTGGGTACTGGATTCCAAATGACTGGGGCAGAAGTCAAACCCAACCCATAAGATGTCGTTTGCTCTGCCACTTTGACCTGTTACTGATGTTGCCCTTCCTTGAAGGGCCAGCAGGAAGAGATCTCTTTTGATTACCTGGGGTGAAAGAACAATTTGTAGTATTGAAGGTAGGTGACTTCCAAGGACCCAGGAAAAAGGCAGATGCAGAGGGTCCTATCCATCAACTTCCTGCACGTCATAAATGTACCACACCACACACTGTATCCAAATCCACCACATATATACACACCAAACACATATCACACACATATACATCAGACACATCATGCACACTCACATGCCATGTGCATATATACCTCACATGTATATCAAACTCAACCATAAACTACACACAAACACACACGTATATATGTATATATATATAAAGATTAACACCACACATATACATATTACATATATATACACCAGACACACACCACACTCATATACTCTAGACACATACCCAAAAAATACATACCATATACACACAAAACATTCACCACATATAAGCACAGCACAAAATAATGCACGTATACACCATGGTGTTTTCTTCAGATATTAGTTTCACTTTACTGAGAGTATGCTTGGTGAGTGTGGTCTAGCAGGAAAACCATGATGCCTGCCCTCTGGGTGGTTAGTCTATTGACAGACTGGTATCAACAAAAAAGGTGGAGAGTGTTTTCTTTGTACCAGTCACACTGATGAATGCTTGATATTTGCTAGTATATCTAATCTTTTCAAAATCCTTGGGAATAGATACTGTTATGTATTTGTGGGGTAAGAAACTGAAACTTGAAGAGCATAACTGATTAGATGAGTCCAAAAAGTTTCAAAGGTAGGTGTTCATCCAGGCCTGTCAGCACCCTACTCTGCCCCTGCAGACTGGGAAACAAGCAGCAGAGATGCATTGAGCTAGATTAAGTACCTTCTATGCATGTGGTCCACAGGAAGAAAAGACAGTTACCTTAGCTGGCCATGGGGCTTTCTTGGAGGCAGAGCAAGAAGACCTTTGTGTGCTGCTGGCTCAGCACTATACCACATCTTTACCTTCCCAGAAGTGGGAAATGTCCAGGCTTAGCTGAACATAGTCACCCAGTTACATTACATTCTTACGAATGTGAACTCCCTGGCCCCACCAATGATTCAGTTGTGGAAATCTGGGTCTGATATTAGAGATCTACCAGGGGAATATTAGGGAAATGGGTGGCACCTTTAGTGACTGAGGGTGGATATTCCCACTTAGGGAACTCCACAGCTCACACCTCAGTCTGACAGAGCCCCTGAAATGCCAGAGTCTTTAGGTTCCCTTCACTGCAGCTGGATGCAAGTCAAGGTTGACTACTTGGGCAGATGTGACTCTGTCCTCCTCTCCAGACATCAGATACAGGTTTCCTGTGACCCCAACTTTGAAAAGAAGGAGTCATCAGTTGCTTGTCAACGAGGTGACTTTAGTCCTCCAACCATCCCTGTCTCCTAACATGTGTGTGTATACTCAGTAAATACAGGCAGAAGAAATACAATCTCCCTTCACCTTCTCCGTCTGTCAATGTCACTGGTCCTCTGTATCCTAGCATGTAAGTTTAATAACCAGGGCCTTTCCTTTTGTCCTTAGGTTTCCAAGATGAGCTTGGGAACAAAGGGAAGAGGAGAAACCAGAACCTCAGGCAATGTGCAGACTCCATGAAATGGTCTCACACCACTGGCCCTGACTTTAAACAAAGTCTTACTAAAAAGGTGTAGAGATGGTATACTTCCTGCTTGATGGATCCTACAGTCTCTGGACAGGTGCTTAACAGCCATCTTTCTTCTGTGGCGTTCCTTGGGTCATCTGTTTTTAGTTCTCTAGGAAATCCTCAGCCTTCAAGGGACCTTAAGTTCAGGTGCAGACTTCTGACTAGGTTGACATCTGAGGTCATCCAGCACGTTGGTCACCATGGATTAGGACACACACACACACACACACACCACACACACACACACGTATACACCTATACTTTGCCAGAGACTTAAGACAGTCATAAGAGACTGACAAGTTTTCCTTTATAAATAATAGCCAGTCAGATATGCTATAAATCATTGGTTTAAAAAGATAGCATTAATATGCAAAACCAATCAAACAAACAAACAAATAAAATCTGAACTGTTTAAATTTTTGAAAGTGTAGAGGGTTTTAAGATGAGATTTCATGTAGTCCAAGCTGGCCTTGAATTTGGTTTGTAGCTGAAAAGGGCCTTGAACTTCTGGTCTTCCTGTCTCCTCTACTTTCTGGGTGCTGGAATTTCAAGCATGTTTGCAGCTGCACCTGGCTCAGAGGAACAAATTGTAAAGTGTGTCATGTGCCAACGTCAAGAGTGATCTCTGTGTTGTAGAGCAGAACTCTAGGAAACTTCCATGTGCAAAACTGAAACCCTTCGCCCACTGACATGAGCCGCCTTCTCCACAGGAACCTGCTTCCTGCTTTGGGGAATGGTTTCTTTGGGAGCTTTTCCAGAAGTTCATGCAGTGCATGGCCTTCTGTGACTGGACTATTCACATGGGATAATTTCCTGCAGGTTCTTTTGAGTTATTGCTTCCAGTGATATTTCCCTTCTGGAATAAGGACTAGCCTACTGTCCATCTTCACTACACTGGGCTGCAACTGTGACACAGCAATTGCAGTTCCGAATGTTCACCAGGAAGACGTGAAATCCAGATCTCAGTGACTTATGTGCACACCCATATCTGTGGTGGTATTGCTCAAAACAGCCATGGTGTGGAAATGCCTGCTGTATCAGAATGTTCTGATACTACTGGGCACCTAGATGAATTTCAAGTGTTGGTTCCATTGTTAGTGTATTGGGAAACTGTCATGCTGTTTGCCAAAGGGGCTGCATGATGTAAGTCCAGAGCTGAAACTCCAACTTCCACACCTTCTTCTAACCATGGCTACTTATTTCACTTCAGCATTTCCAGAATGACTACCAACCTAAGAAATAGCAGGTGACTGAAGTTTTATTTTACTTTACCTGATAATCAGGGATTCTGAGAACCTCTTTGGAATCCCGTTGCCCATTTGAGTATGTATTCAAGTTTAGTTATAGAGTGAACATTTATGCCTCCACCCCTGACTCACATGTCTCAAAGCCTTGTTCCCAGTGTGAATGGATCTGGGGGAAACTCTGAGAAAAGTGATTAGCTCATGAAAGCAAAGGACCAGTGACTAAGACCATCACTGCTGTAAACCGAGACCTCTGTGCTCTGTGCTGTGTGCTGCCTCTTCGGCCACGAGAGCTCAAGTGAGAAGAATCAAGCTGCAGCCTGCATGGAGGACTCCCCAGGTTCTGCAACTGCCAGAAATTGACTTCTGCTGTTTTTAAGGCACAAAGTCTGTGGTATTTCATAGTAGCTACTAAACCAAATAAAGTATTCTGTCTCTCTTTTTTAAAACTGTAAAATGTTTTGCTTTGGTTTTATTATTGATTTACAGAAATTGCCTTTAAAATTGCATGTTTTGCTTTTGAGATGCAATAATATTATTACACACATACATTCTTTAGTGATCAGAGTTATTAGCAAACATAACTATCTCCTCAAAGTCTCATTTCTTTGTATTAAGACCATTTATAATCTTCTGCTCTATTTTGAAATATATGCAACAATTATCATTGCTTGGCATCATTCACTGTGTAACAGAACAACAGAACATTTATCCCCATGTCCAACAGTGACATTGTACCTACTGATCTGAAGGATTCTTGGGGGTTTCTTTACTGTGACAGATATTAACCCCTTATAAGACCAGTGATTAACAGAACATTTTTACAATTCCATGAGTTATCTATCTGCTCACTCTGTTTCCTTTGCTCTGCAAATGATTTACATATCATCCTTCTTATCTATTTTGCTTTTGTTGATTATGATTTTTATATTATATTAGAGAAATAATTTTTCAGACTAATCAAACTTCCGTACATACAGTTTCCATCGGGAGTTTTGTAGCTTCAGTTTTCAAATTTAAAACTAGTCCATTTTGAGTTGACATTTGCACATGGCATAAAACAGCCCCCTAAAGGGTGAGGAAATATGTAGTAAGAAGTTTCTGGCCTGGCCTTTCCAGCTTAGCCCAGAGGTTCAAACCCACTCTCAGCCCTGAAGCTGCTTAGCCCAAAATAATTACACAAACGTGTATATGAATTTCAGGCTGATTCATTTATAACTCAGACATATTGCTAGCTAGCTCTTTCATCTTAACTCAGTGTATTTCCATTAATCTATTTAGCCATCTGACATGGTACCTTTTTTCAGAGCAGCATGGTTGGCTTCCTTCCTCTGTGTCTGCTGGTGTCTCTGCTCTGCTCTACCTGTTCTCAGAGTTTTGTTATTTTTTTTTAGTTTGGTAGCCCCACTCACACTTCCTGTCTGCCTTCAACCAATCAGTTTTTATTAAACCAGTAGAGGTTTAATAAATCCCACTACAGCAATACTACATTCAAACTTAAATAAAAAGTAAGTATGACAATACTCTAGAAATCTAAGATGTGATCAAGATCAGACCAACAGGGAAAAGCCCATGAGGCTCAGCACTACACAAAGATAATAAAAAACTGGAATAATATGGGAATAAGAGAGGAAGTCCTCCCTAGGGAAAAGCACACCAATTGGTTTTCCAGTGCCAAATGGCCAGTCATGTAAACACATAAGTAATATTACATAGACTGGACATGTTATGTTTCTGGAATACATAAGTATATGCACATACATATATACATGCAATAACAATTGATGCATGAATTGAGACCATGAATTTGAAGCAGATCAGGGACAGGTATACAGAAGACTTTGAAGAAAAAGAAAGAAAGAAATGTTGTGTTTATAAACTTAAAATTTAAAAAAAAAGTAAACCTAAGTATCTATGAACCAAAAGGCAGTGAGGTAGAAAATAAAGGCACAGAGAATCTAGTCAATTTTAAGACATGCTACATTCCTTTACACTGTAGAACATTTGTTTAATAATGCAAAGATGTTTTGCATTATTTTATGTTGCATTGTTTAACTCTGTGAAGCTGTGTTATTTTGTATGTCTAAAACACCTGATTGGTCTAATAAAGAGCTGAATGGCCAATAGCAAGGCAAAAGAAAAGATAGATGGAGTTGGATGGCAGAGAATAAATAGAAAGAGAAATCTGGGGAGAAAGGATTGAGATACTAAAGAATGGAGGAGCAAGAAATCAGGGCCAGCCACACAACTGCACAGCTGCATAGCTACACAGTCACCCAGTCACATAGCCATCCAGCCACACAGCTGTCCAGTCACACAGCCATCTAGCCACACAGCCATCCAGCCACCTAACCACAGAGCCACACAGTCACCTAGCCACACAGCTACACAGTCACACAGCCACACAGCCATCTAGTCACACAGCCATCCAGTCACCCAGTCACATAGCCACATAGCCATCCAGCCACATAGCCATCCAGCCACACAGCCACACAGCCACACAGCCAGAATTGAAATAAGAAGAAAAGAAAGATATACAGAAATAGAGAAAGGTAAAAACCTAGAGGCAAAAGGTAGGTGGGATAATTGTTAAGAAAAGCTGGCTAGAAACAAACTAAGCTAAGGCCAGGCATTCATTAGTAAGAAAAAGACTCCATGTGATTTATTTGGGAACTGGTGGCAAGCCCCCCACCGAAGAGTAAAAAGACTAAAAACAACCAACTACAATGTATTTCAAGATTCTCAAGTACATAATACCTACTGATATTTCTATACCCAACAAATCTATCTGTTCAAATACATATCAAGACAAGCATAAACTAAGGAAGTTCAGGACCACTCTAAAGCACTACAGAACAGACTGAAAGAAACACTCTATACAATAGAGAAAAATGACAGTATTAATCACAAACCAATGGAACAGAAAAGCCTATGACCAGATGGATTCACTGATAAACTCTATGAAAGCATTAAAGAAAAATTTAACACCAATATTCCACACACTATCGCACAAAATAAAAAATAAAAGTATAATACCAAAGTCATCCTACAAAACCTTAATTGTCCTAATAATAAAACTGAGTATTATATTTACAAATTGAATTAAAGAACATATTAAAACAAACATACACAATGATTAAGTTGGTTTCATCAGGGATATAAGTTTAATTCACTATATACAAATTAATGTAATATGACATATAAATAGACTTAACAAATCACATGGCCAATCAATAGATTCAGAACAGGTGTTTGCCAAAGTTTAACATCCTTTTCTAGTTAGAAAGAAAGAAAGAAAGAAAGAAAGAAAGAAAGAAAGAAAGAAAGAAAGAAAGCAGGAATGGAATGAGCATAACAAAGTCAAACATAACATATAAATGTCAAACCATTAGCAAACATTCTGCAAACCGAAGAAAACAATGAAAGCTCTCCCCTAAGATGCCCAACTTGCTCACTGTAATTCACTGCAATGCTGAAGGTTTAGCCAAAGCAATGAGACAATAAAAGAGGGGAATGTATAGGAAATGAAGTCACAATGGCATAATTCTGTACTTGAATGATGCTGAATACTCTACCAGAAAGCTCTCATACCTAATACACACCTTCAGCACAATAGCAGCATGACAATCAGCCTTTCTATATACTACTAATAATTTTCCCAAGAAAAAAGTGAGAAAAATATATCATCCACAAAAACTTCATAATACTTACAAATTCATTGAGTGTGGTTGATTAAACCTAACCAAGGAGGTGAAAGAGCTCTATAAAGGAAACCATCCAAAAGTGGGAAAAAAAAAAAAAACCACACACAAGAAATTGAAGAACAACCTAGGAGATGGAAAGACTCATACTTATGGACTGATACAGTCAATATTGTAAATGTGCCAAGAAGCAGTATGCACATTCAAGATCAAAATTCCAGTGACATTCTTCATAGAACTAGAAAAAAGTTCTAAAATTTATATAGATGTCAAAAGACCACACACAGCCAAAGCTACCATAAGTAGAAGAGGCATTGTTGGAGGTCACAACCCAGTCTCAAACTGTACTGCAGAGGGGCAGTAACAAAAACAGCATATTCACAAACATGGCATGGAGACCAATTGGTATGTAACAGAGGACCAAAAAATAAGCCAACATAATTCAGCCAAATAATTTTTTTAAAGGTATAAAACACATTCATTGAATAAAAGCCCATTTTAACAAATGCTGCTAGAGAAACTGGACTGCCACATGTAGAAGAACAAAACAAAATCTATTGTTCTCACCCTGCACACAAACCTGTTCAAAATGGATCAAAGATCTTTTTGTGTTTTAACAATTTTACTGCTAAGGATTTTTTTACATTTTTTAGTTTTTACTTATGAAATTTAAAAAAAATTAATAGTAAATTTTAACCAGGATATCCTATCTTATACCTACAGGAAAACATTTAATGATATAAATTTATAGGTATGGACTGCAGTTGCGTTTTCTTGTCTTCTTCCAAGTTCTTTTACTCTTAAACTAGTTGTTTTGTTGTTGTATATGTGTTCACACGCAATGCTGAATCAACCCTAGAGCTGAAAACATGCTAAGCAAACACTGTATTTGAGCAATATCTCCAGCCCACCTTGCCTAGGTATTTTTCTTTCTTTTTTATTATGAATAAAGTCTCATTTTTTATTCATGTAGACCCTTGTTCAAACTCCCTTCCCCCTCCTGCCCTCTCAGTCACTCTCTCTTCTCCCCATCTCCTTATCTCCTCCCCAGCAAGGGCAGGAGGTCCCAAGGTCCCAGTGTGGCTTAGTTTAGCATCCACTGCCTGCAGATCTGCTCGCCTCATTCCAACATCAAGACTAGGTCAGGTGTTCTTCTGGAGGGAATGGGCTCCAAGGTGGCAGTTCAGGATGTTTCAAATCCCAAGCTGTTCAGTGGTTGTGGTTTGCAGCTTGGGCATGCTTTGCTTTTGTTTAGAGTCCACTAATGAGTGAGTACATCCCCTGCTTATCTTTCTGGGTTTGTGATACTTCACACAGGAGAATGTTCTCCAAATCTACCCATTTGCCTGCAAATTTGAGGATATCATTTTTTCTTACTGCTGAGTAGTACTCCATTGTGTAGATGTACCACAGTTTGTAAATCCATTGTTCAGTTGAGGAACATCTAGGTTGTTTCCAGGTTCTTGCTATTATGAATAATATTGTTATGAACATAGTTGAGCTAATGCCTTTGGAGTACGAATGTGCATCTTTAGGGTATATGCCCAGTAGTGGTATTGCAGGATCCTTGGGGAGATTGTTTCCAAATTTTCTAAGAAACTGCCATACTGTGTTTCAGAGTGGCTGAAAAAAGTTACACTCCCACCAACAATGGAGGAGTGTTCCACTTGCTTCACAACCTTGCCAGCATAGTGTGACATCTATATCTGTTATCTTAGCCAATCTGACAGGTGTAAGGTGAGGTATCTCAAAGTTGTTTTGATTTGCATTTTTCTAATGGGTAAAGATGTCCAGCACTTTTTCAAGTGCCTTTCAGCCATTTATAATTCTTCTGTTAAGAATTCCCCAGAAGAATTATAAATGGCTGAAAGGCACCTGAAAAAGTGCTCTTCATCTTTAGCCATCAGAGAAATGCAAATCAAAACAACTTTGAGATACCACTTAACACCTGTTAGATTGGCTAAGATAAAAGGCACAGATGACAGCCTATGTTGGGGAGGATGCGGAGCAAGGGGAACACTCCTCCATTGTTGGTGGGAGTTTAAGCTTGTTCAGCCACTTTGGAATGCAATATGGAGGTTTCTCAGAAAATTGAGAATCAGTCTCCCCAAGGACCCAGCAATACCACTTCTGGGTGTATACCCTAAAGAGGCACATTCACATACCAAAGGTATTAGCTCAACTATGTTCATAGCAGCATTATTTGTAATAGCAAGAACCTGGAAACAACCTAGATGTCCCT
>PVIH01014323.1:0-38636 GCA_004025045.1 Sigmodon hispidus | reverse complement strand
TAAATGATATTCTAAAATTCACAGGCAAATGGATGGATTTGGAGAATATCCTCCTGAGCGAGGTATCACAATCTCAGAGAGATAAGCAGGGGATGTTCTCACTCACTAGTGGTCTCTAAACAAACAAACAAGAAAAAAAGCCAAACATGCCCAAGCGGCAAACCACCACCACCGAACAGCTTGGGATCAGAAACACCCTGGACTGACCCTTCGAACCCCACTCCAACTATAGAAATACCAGGCTCACTGTTGAGGGAGGGGGGACAAAACTGGATTTGGCCAGGAGTGGAGACTGATCCAAGCATTATTGGATCAGTGGGACCATAGGACTGTCTGCTCCCTGCCCAGTGAAGGGATGGGGAGTTGCAGAGAAGAAAAATGATCAGATGTGGTGGGAGGGGGAAGGGACCTTGAATGAGGATATACAGGGATGGAAAAAAAATTCAGAGGGAAAGCTGAACACAAAGAAAATATATGTGTAGCAATCTTATTTGCATTACCACCCTTGATAAGCCATGCTTATGATTCTTATCCTCTTCATAGTTATTGTTAACTTTTCCTCATTTTAAATTCATGTTACTGTTTTTTTTTTGTTGTTAAATACAAAATAAAGAAGGAAAAAAGTAAAAGACTTCCCTTTTAAATTCTGAACCCTATTTTTGATTGGGTTATTCAAAGTTTTGGGCTCTAGTTTCGTGAGTTCTCTATATATTTTAGAGATCAGTAGTCTGTCACTTGTAGGGCTGATAAAATTTTTTTCCCGTTCTGTGATTGTTATTTTGTTTTATTGACTGTGTACTTGGCTTTACAGAAGCTTCTCAGTTTCAGGAGGTTCCACTTACTGATTGTTGTTCTTAGTGTCTGTGCTACTGATGTTATATTAAGGAGGTGGTCACCTGTGTTAATGCATTGGAGGGTATTTCCCACTTTCTTTTCTATCAAGTTCAGTGTGGCTGGGTTTATGTTGAGGTCTTTGATCCACTTGGATTTGAGTTTTGTTCAAGGTGATAGGCTTGGATCTATTTGCATTTTCTACATACTACCATCCAGCTATGCCAACACCATTGGTTAAAGATAATAACTTTTTTCCATTGAATATTTTTGGCCTTTTTGTCGAAGATCAGGTGTTCATAGGTTTTGGAGTTAATGTCGGGATCTTCACTTTGATTCCAATGATCCACAGGTCTGTTTTTATGCCAGTAGCAGGCTGTTTTCATTACTGTAGATCTATAGTATAACTTGAAGTTGGAGATGGTGATGCCTCCTCAGGTTCTTTTGTTAAGCAAAATTGTTTTGGCAATCCTGCCTTTCCTGTTATTCCAAATGAAATTGAATATTCTTTCAAGGTCTGTAAAAAATTGTGTTGGGATTTTGATGGGAAATGCATTGAATCTGTAGATTGCTTTTGGTAGAATTTCCATTTTTACTATGTTGATTTTACCTGTCCAGGAACACGGGAGAGCTTTCCATTTTCTGATATCCTATTCAATTTCCTTCTTTAGTGATTTAATATTTTTGTCAAATAGATCTGTTACTTCTTTGGTTATAGTTACTCCAAGGTATTTAGTGCTATTTGCAGGGTGATGTTTCCCTTATTTCTTTTTCAGTCATTTTATCTTTAGTGTATAGGAGGGCTACTGATTTCTTTGAGCTAATCTTATATCCTGGTACATTGCTGAAGGTGTTTATCAGCTGTAAAAGTTCCCTGATAGAATTTTATTATATTTAGATATTTTCCCTGTATTCTTGATCTCTCCAGGACTTTTATCATAAAGGAGTGTTGGATATTGTCAAAGGCCTTTTCAGCATCTAAGGAAACAATCATGTGGTTTTTTTTCCTTCAGTTTGTTTATATGATGGATGACATTTAGTTTTTTGTATGTTGAACCATCCTTGCATTTCTGGGATGAAGCCAACTTGATTGTGGTGGATGATATTTTTTACATGTTGTTGTATACAGTTTGCCAGTATTTTTTTTGAGAATTTTTGCAACAATATTCATGAGGGAAACGGGTCTGTAATTCTCTTTCTTTGTTGTATCTTTGAGTGGCTTGGGTATTAGGGTAATTGTGGCCTCATAAAAAGAGTTTGGCAATATTCCTTCAGTTTCTACTGTGTGAAACAGTTTGAGGAGTATTGGTAGTAGTTCTTTGAATGCCTGGTAGAATTCTGCACTGAAACCATCTGTACCCAAGCCTTTTTTTCTTGGGAAGCTTTTAATGATTGCTTCAATTTCCTTTAGGGTTATAGGTCTGTTAAAATATTTAACCTGATCTTGATTTAATTTTGGTAAATGGTACCTGTCCAAAAAGCTGTCCATTTCTTCTAGGTTTTCTGTTTTTGTGGAGTATAGCTTTTCAAAGTATGACGTGATAATTCTCTGGATTTTCTGGGAGTCTGTTGTTATGTTGCCCTTTTCATTTCTGATTTTGTTGATTTGCATACTTTCTCTCTGCTTTTTGATTAGTTTAGATAAGGGTTTATCTATCTTGTTGACTTTCTCAAAGAATCAAATCTTTGATTCATTGATTCTTTGTATTGTTCTTTTTGTCTCAGTTGTATTAATTTCAGCCCTAAGTTTGATTATTTCCTGCTATCTACTCCTTCTAGGTGAGTTTGCTTCTAATTGTTCTAAGGTTTTCAGCTGTGCTGTTAGTTCTCTAGCATGGGATTTCTCTGGGTTTTTCATATAGGCATCTAGTGCTATGAATTTTCCTCTTAAGACTGCTTTCATTGTGCCCCATAATTTTGGGTACATTGTGGATACCTTTTCATTAAATTGTAGGAAGACTTTGATTTCTTTCTTAATTTCTTCCTTGATCCAGAGGTGGATCAGTTGAATGATGTTTAGTTTCCATGAGTTGGTAGCTTTCTGTGATTTTTGATGTTGTTGAACTCTAACTTTAAGCCCTGGTGGTATGATATGATACAAGGGATTAGTTCCATTTTTTGTATCTATTAACATTTACTTTATGACCAATTATGTGGTCAATTTTAGAAAAATTTCCATGTGGTGCTAAGAAATATGTATATTCCTTTGAGTTTGGGTGGAAGCTTCTGTAAATATTTATTAAATCTACTTGCATCATAACCTCTGTTAGACTCATTATTTCTCTGTTGGGTCTCTGTCTGGTTGACCTATCTAAGGGCAAAAGTGGGGTATTGAAGTCTTCCACTATTAGGGTATGAGAATTGATGTGGAGGTTGAGCTTTAGTAGTGTTTCTTTTACATAGATGGGTGCCCTTATATGTGGATATATATTACATACTTAATAAAACCTGAATATTAGGAGAGAAAGCACACAGTGAAATCTTAGGCAGACAGCTCAGATCCTTGAATACAAGGATAAACAGCTGAGAGTCAATCACACACACCTTTAATCCCAGCAGAGAGAAAGCAGGGAGTAGTAACCTACACCCTTTATTCCACAACTCCAGAGACAGAACCTCTTTTGTTTCTGTGAGTTCAAGGCTACAGGCTTTTAATCCTAATTTGAATGAGATAGGGTATATAAGGGCTATATATAAGGTATATAAAAACCCAGAGAGACAGAAGCGACTGGCAGAAGTGAGGATGAGGAAATTGTAAGACAGTTTGGTGAGAATTGACTGTGGTGCTTCCTCTCTGACATTTCAGCCTTCCCCTTATATTTGGCTCTGAGTCTTATTCATGCTACTACATTTGGCACTCAACTTTGGGGCACAAATTTCCCCTACACACCCCCCAAAAAAGCCGCTTACCAGCCAGAACAGCAACATGCTCGTTAGGTTGTTGAGCTAGCCTCCAGCTTTAGGCAGACCTGGCCACACGTGTTTCCATTTCACTTTTGTCTGGGTAAGTTTTTCAGACAGTCCCACTTCACAACTATTTGAATTGTCTCTGACAACTAAATTGGTGAGTATAACAGATTTTTTTTTTAAAAAGGTGGGGAATTTGTTTAAGGCAATGGAGGGTGCATGGTCTTTCTGTGATCTTTCACTAGATGATTTGATATTAGAAGCAATAAAAGAAAAAATAAATAAAGTAGATGGGATTGTCTTCATAAGGTTTATTAACCTCATAATACTTATTATGAATATTTGTTGTTTGACTTCTGTTTTATCATTAAAGAAGTCAATTAATTTGAGTGCTAATAAAGAAGTCTTTAAAAAGTCTATTAAAGAGGAACTCAAAGATATTCAAACACGAACAGAGGAGTATAAAGAACAGACCTCAGCAATATCATCTAAAGTTACAGAAAAATAGCTTAAGTTTATCAGACAACCAACACTAATATACCCAGTAACCATTAAAAAACTAAGAGAAGATAGAGATATTAGAGAAGTTAATTGGTCTCCGGTACAAATGCTAGAACTGAAAAGGGTTAAAGATGTGATTGTGACACATAGGATGCATTCACCATTTGTTAAACAAATGTTGAATTCCTGTTCTTCTTGCAATGGAATCACCCCTAAAAGTTGGATAGATATGGTTACTGCTTTTTTGGAACCAGGGCCACTTTTATAGTGTAAAACATGGTGGAAGGAGGAAGCTAAAATAATAAAACAGAGAAGCAGAGCCAGGGGCATAGAAGTCTCCCAAGACCAACTTCTTGGGGAAGGAGAATATTCTGATATTGAAAGGTAGTCCCTATGCAATTTATACACTCTTGATTTATGCCACATGGCAGCACTAATTGCTGGGGATTAGATAGGAGAAGTAGGAAAAAAAACACTAATCATTCACAAAAATAATACAAAGCCCAAAGGAAACTTTTACAGACTTTTTTCAGAGATTATCTGCAGCAGTAAATAGGATAGTACTGGATTCAGAAGCAAGGTGAATAATAATTGAATCCCTGGCATTTGAGAACACTAATACACAATGTAAAAAAAATAATAATAAGACCTTTAAAAGCAAGGTTAGCACCATTAGAGGACTGGATTTGTGAAACAATTAATGTAGATTCTTATGAAGGTGATGATAACTGAATAGGAGAGGTCATTTCTAGAGGTATAAGAAAAAGGCAAAATGTTGAATGCTGTAATTGTGCAAGGCAAGGTCATATACAAAGAAACTGTAATCAAGGTGATCCCAGAAACAGTGCCTTTGTAAGGAATAATCACAAGAGAATACCCCTCCCTCCTGGAGTATGCAGGAGGTATGAAAAAGGTAGACACTGAACTAATGAATGTCAATCAAAAAGGGATAGACAAGGTGACATTCTGCCTTTGGGAAAGCCCAAAGGGGGCTTTCAAAAGCCCCTATATCCAATCCAGTGCAATCCTACCCTGCTATCATGGAGGATACACCTCCTCAGAACAATTAAAGAAATTAAAACCTATTTTTAAAAAACATACTATACTAAATGATAGAGAATCTATAGAAAAAGAAAAAAACTCAGGAAAATTTGTAAAAAAAAATATTCTGGCAAACGTCTATTAATCAACAAAGGCCAAAATTAAAAGTAAAAATTAATGATGTTATTATTGAAGGTTTATTCAACCCAGGGGTGGATGTAACAATAATTTCACCAGAATCATGGCATCCAAGTTGGCCCCTTCAGGAGGTAAATGTTCAACTTTTTTGGGATTGAGTCTTTATCCCAAGTAAAACTAAGTGCAAAATGGCTTGAGTGCATAAGACCAGAAGGACAGAGAAAAATATTAGAGCTATATGTGGCTAACATTGCTATAAATTTATGGGGATAAGATTTATTACAACAATGAAACACACAGATTAACATTCTCCAAACACAGAAATAAACATGAACTAACACATATTTCTGGGAGAAGTATTATAAGATATGAGAAACAGTCACAAATTGTCCAAGATGTACAGAAACAAGGCACAACAGATGTTGATCTTTCAAAGACACTCACAACACTATCTTTAAAATGGCTAATAGATAAGCCTATATGGATTAATCAATGGCCATTAATAAAAGAGAAACTGCAGACCTTAGAGCAGCTGGTGCAGGAGCAGTTAAATGCTCAGCATATAGAAGAATCAACAAGCCCTTGGAACTCTCCAGTATTTGTCATTAAAAAGAAATCTGGAAAGTGGAGGATGGTGACAGATTTAAGGGCAATAAACAAGGTGATCCAGCCAATGGGGTCTCTACAGTATGGAATTCCTTTGCCTTCCCTTTTACCAAAAGAATGGCCCATTATAGTTATCAATTTAAAAGACTGCTTTTTTTTTTTTTTTTACAATATCCTTAAAAGAACAAGATAAAGTAAAATTTGCCTTTACAGTGCTCACTTACAATAATTCTCGGCCTATAAAAATGTATCAGTGGAGGGTCCTCCTTCAAGGAATGCTGAATAGCCCTATGTTATGTCAGCATTTTGTACAAAAGCCAACAGAAAAAGTTCTCAACAAATTCCCAAAATCCATAATATACCATTATATGGATGACATCCTATTGGCAGATTCAAACAGTGATACTCTAGAAAAAAATGTTTGAGGAAGTAAAAAAAAAATTGCATGCTTGGGGATTACACATAGCCCCTGAAAATATACAAAGGGGAGATTCCATTAATTGTTTAGGCTATAAAATAGATTTTCAAAAAATTAGATCCCAAAAGGTACAAATCAGGAGAGATAGATTAAAGACTTGAAATGATTTTCAGAGATTACTAAGAGATATTGCCAATTTACAACCCACTATTGGAATAAAAAATGATGAACTGGATAATTTGTATAAACCTTAAATGGTGACAAGGACTTAAATAGTCCAAGAGAATTGTCACCTGAAGCTGAGAGAGAATTGGCTTTGGTAGAAAAGAAATTACAGGATGCACATGTGGATTGTATGGATCCAGACCTTAATTGCATCCTAGTTATCTTGCCCTCTAAGTATTCCCCTACAGGAATTTTAATGCAAAAGGAAAATGTTATATTACAGTGGATATTTCTAACACACAAACCAAGTAAAAATTTAAAGACATATGTGGAAAAGATTTCTGAATTGATCTTTAAAGGGAAATTAAGACTTTGTCAATTAACAGAAATGGACCCAGCAGAAATTGTTGTACCTTTAACTAATGAAGAAATTGACCAATTATGTGTAGAAAGTGAACCTTGGCAAAGAGCCTGCAGTAATTTTGGGGGAGATATTAGCAACAAATACCCTCAAAGCAAAAGAATTCAATTTTTAAAGAAAACTAATTGAATTCTTCCTTGTGTTGTATGAGATAAACCAATTTCTGAAGCCCCCACATTTTATACTGATGCAGTTAAATCAGGAAAGACAAGTTACAAATCAGAAAATATAAGTAAAGTGGCTCAAAGCCCTTATAATTCTGTTCAAAAGTCAGAGTTATATGCTATTGTGATAGTATTAATGGATTTTACCCAAGCTCTGAACATAGTCACTGACTCTCAGTATGCAGAAAGAATTGTTTTACACATTGAAACTTTGATTTTATTAATGATGAGTCAGAATTAACTTCATTATTTATTCAGCTACAAGAAATCATCCCTTCTATATAACACACATTCGATTCCATACAGGTCTGCCAGGTCCTTTAGCACAACACTTTTCAGGATCCTCTAAAGATGCCATTGCCCCCCATACAGCAGGAAGTAAGTTTAAGAACACAACATGACACCCACATTCCGAAGATGTGGGGTGAGTGGTTTTTGGTCTTTTAATGAGTTATGAATGACTGTCATTGTTTAGAGTAATTGGTTAAAAATTGTTATTGGTTATGGTTAGAAAAAAGGTAAACAAGAGAGATTAGACTTAGGGTTCTTGTTTTTTTTTTTAAAAAAAAGGCAAAAAGAGATATAGATATAATAGAATATAAGGGTAGATTATTGAATCTACTTTTAAAAATTACTAGCTTTAAATATTTTACATTGGACTTGATTTTTGTATATAGTATACAAAATTGTATATATTGAGATAAGGTTGTAATTAATTTTGTCACTGTACATATATTCCTGTTTGTTCAAAGTATTATTCAATGTAATACAAATTGCTAGTCCAGGAAAGTTATTATTACCAACTAATTAGAATATAAAGAAATGCAAGTTAGAAAATTTGCATCTGTTGATGAAAACACTTTGAGATACAGGCATGAGCAAGGGCATTCTGAAAATCCACCATCAGAATAGGAAATAATCTCAAGGACTGACAAATTGGAGTCCATCAAATTATAAAGCTTCTGTACAGCAGAAGAAACAACCATTCTGTGAAGGCATAGCCTACAAAGGCCAAGAAATTGGCCAACTATGTTTCAGCCCTAAAATTCATATCTAGGATATATAAAGAAAAGACCAAACACTCAAAACCTAAACTATTCAATCAACATGTGAATGATTTACCTGAACAGACAGTTCTCAAAAGAAGAAATATAAATCATAAATATTTGGAAAAAAGTTCACTATCCTTAGCCATGAGAATAAAAATTAAAACCACTCTGAGATTATACCTCATCCCAGTCAAAATGACTATTATCAAAAAAAAGAAAAAAGAAAGAAAGAGAGAAAGGAAGAAAGAAAGAAAGAAAGAAAGAAAGGAAATAGAAACAAATTCTGGAGAGAAAATGCATAAATATTCACTCATTCACTGTTGGTAGGAGTGCAGACATGATGTAAGTCAGTGTTGAAGTTCATCTAAAAACTAAAAATAAAACATCCATATGGCCTGACTACATCACTCCTGAATGTGGACTCTAAGCTACTACCCCACACAGATCCCTGCACATCTGTGTGTATTGCTGCACAACTTACAACACCGAGGAAATGGAACCAGCTTCAGTATCCATCAGGAGGTTAATGAGTAGTGGAAATGTGATGCCTATAAAATTCTATAAACAATAGAATTTTATGCAGCCATAAAACAAAATGAAAGTATGATGTTTGCAGGAATGTGTGTAGAGCCAGAACTTATGTTAAGTGAAATAAACCAGATGTACAAAGACAAATACTGCATGTTTTCTGATATGTGCAGACTTTAGGTGTGTGTGTGTGTGTGTGTGTGTGTGTGTGTGTGTATGTCTGTGTGTCTGTGTGTCTGTGTATGTGTGTGTGTGTCTGTGTGTATGTGTGTGTGTGTATGTGAAAACTCCATGACAAAAGCATTGCTTTATGTCTACTTGGCCAAAGTTCCTGCATGTATAGAGTAGGAAACAGAGACACTAGCAGAATGCTGAAATGGGGCTGGTGCGACAACGGGATTCATCCAAGCCTGGAAGCAAGAAAGAGTTGATATCTGAATTATGATGTACAAATAATTTAAAGAATCTTCTCATTTTCTGATCATCAGGAGAACATCTCATTCCCACCTCCAAATTGTTTGAAACTCATGCTATGAGCTCTAATTAAAACTTCAGTGAAGCTCACACTCAAGAATCGACAATTAAATTTGCCCAGGCTCCCACAATAAAATCCTCACAGAATGGGTGTGCCCTTTGCTCAGAATATATTTTCTTTAATTTCAATTTTACTCCTTTTCACAAGATACTACCATACAACTTTTAAAACTACAAGATATGCAACTATGGCAGATCACATGATTTGTAGATAAAAAGCAAATCTACCCATAGGATAGATGCATGGGGAGTTGTTCTTAGAAAGTGTTTTAAAGGGGCTGGAGAGATGGCTCAGAGGTTAAGAACACCAACTGTTCTTCCAGAGGTCCTGAGTTCAATTCCCAGCAACCACATGGTGGCTCACAACCATCTATGATGACATCTGATTTCCTCTTTTGTATACTGTATATACAATAAATAAAATAAATCTTGGAAAAAAAGAAAATGTTTTAAAATCTCATTAGACACTGAAAAAGCCTTTGACAAAATCCAATACCCGTTAATGATAAAGGTGCTGGAGAGATCAGGGTTATAAGGAACATACCTAAACATAATAAAGACAATATACAGCAAGCCAACAGCCAACATCAAACTAAATGGAGAGAAACTCAAAGCAATCCCACTAAAATCAGAAACAAGATAAGGCGTCCCCTCTCCTCGTATCTATTCAATATAGTACTCAAAGCTCTAGCAAGAGCAGTGAGACAACAAAAGGAGATCAAGGAGAAACAAATTAGAAAGGAAGAAGGCAAAATTTCACCACTTGCAGATGATTTGTTAGTATACATAAGTGATCCCAAAAATTCTACCAGGGAACTCCGACAGCTGATAAACACCTTCAGCAATGTGGCAAGATGCAAGATTAACTCAAAAAATAAATCAATAGCTCTCCTATTCACTATGGATAAAAGAGCTAAATGGGAGATCATGGGAATATCACCTTTTCCAATAGCTGAAAATAATATTAAATATCTTGGGGGTAACTTTAATAAAAGAAATGAAAGATCTGTATGACAAAAATCTTAAGTCATTGAAAAAAACTGAAGAACATTTCAGAAAATGGAAAGATCTCCCATGCTCTTGGATAGGTAGGATCAACACAGTTAACATGGCAATCTTACCAAAAGCAATCTACAAATTCAATGCAATGACAATCAAAATCCCAACATAATTCTTCGCAGACCTCAAAAAAACAATACTCAGCTTCTTATGGAAAAACAAAACACACAGAATTGCCAAAACAGTCCTGTTCAATAAAAGAACTGCTGAAGGCATCACCATCCCTGACTTCAAGCTTTACTATAAAGCTACAGTAATGAAAACAGCTTGGTATTGGCATAAAAACAAACATGTAGATCAATAGAATCGAATTGAAGACCCTGACACTAACCCACACACCTATGAATACCAGATTTTTGACAAAGATGTGAAAAATATACAATGGAAAAAAGAAAGCAACTACAACAAATAGTGTCCACATAACTGGATTAGCATGTAGAACCATGTCTATCACTCTGCACAAAACGTAAGTCCCAGTGCATAAAAGACCTCAGCATAAACTCAGCTAAGGGAAAAAAGTAGGAAATAGTCTTAAATGCATTGGCACAGGAGACCACTTTTATAACATCAGTAGTACAGACACTAAGAACAACAATTAATAAATAGGAAGTCCTGAAACTGAGAGGCTTCTGCAAAGCAAAGGTCATAGCCAATAAAACAAAACAGCAGCCTACAGAGTGGGGCGTGATCTTCAACAACCCCATATCTAACCAAGGGCTGATCTCCAAAATATACAAATAACTCAAGAAACTACAGATCAAAAACCAAATAATCCAATTAAAAAATGGCCTACAGAGCTAAATAGAGAATTCTCAACAGAAGAATCTCAAATGGCTGAAAGACACTTAAAGAACTGCTCAAAATCCTTAGACATCAGAAAAATGCAAATCAAAACAACTCTGAGATACCATCCTTCACCTGTCAGATTGGCTAAGATCAAAAACACTAATGACAACCTATGCTGGAGGGGATGTGGAGAAAGGGATATGGTCCTCCATTGTTGATGGAAATGTAAATTTGCGCAATTATTTTGGAAATCAGTATGGGTTTTCTCAAAAAACTAGGAAATAATCTCCCCAATGATCCAGCGATACCACTTTTGGGAATATACCCAAAGGATGCACATTCTTACCCCCAAGGACATTTGCAGCATTATCTGTAATAGCCATAACCTGGAAACAACCTAGATGCCCCTCAACTGAAAAATGGATTTAAAAATTGTGGTACATTTACACAATGGAGTACTTCTCAGCAGACCAAAAAATAAAATAAAATAAAATAAAATAAAATAAAATAAAATAAATAACATCCTAAAATTTACAGGCAAATGGGTGGAACTAGAAAACAATAATCCTGAGTGAGGTAACACAAACCCAGAAAGACAAACATGGTATGTACACACTCATAAGTGGATTTAGATGTAAAGGACAACCAGGCTAAAATCCACAATTCCTGAGTAGAAAAGTAACAAGGAGGAACATAAGAGAGACATCTATGAACCCACTGGGAAAGAAAAATATAGAAGATTTCAAGATTTCCTGAGTAAATTGAGATTATAGGGGGTGAGGGTAAGGAGAGGTGGGGCGGGAACATGAGAAGTTGAGATGGTTGAGTTGAGAGAGGGACAGAGATGGAGACCAAAGAAAGAGATACCTTGATAGAGGGAGCCATTGTGGGGTTAAAGAAGAACCTGGTGCTAGGGAAGTACCCAAGAACTCACAAAGATGACTCTGGGTAAGACTCCAAGTAATAGGGTGCCTAAACAGGACTTACCCTATAATCAAATTAATTGTCATTTTAGAACCTTCATTGAGCACCTAATGGAAGTAGATGCAGAGATCCACAACTAAGCACTGGGGTAAGCTCCCAGTCCAGGAGAAGAGAGGCAGGAGAGACTATATGAGCAAAGGGGTCAAGATAATGATAAGGAGACCCATAGAGCCAGCTGACCAGTGCTATTGGGAGCTCACCGAGTCTTAACTGACAGCTGAGGAACCTCCATGGGACTGAACTAGGCCCTCTGAATGTGGATGACAGGTGAATGACCTGGGTAGTTTATGGGGCATCTGACATGGGACCAGAATTTATTCTTAGCACCAGAACTTATTTCTTAGGCACCATTCCCTACAGAGGAGCACTTTGCTCAGCTTTGATGCTGGAGGAGGTGCTTGGTTCTACCTTAACTGTATATACTAGACTGCATTAACTGACGCGGAAAGTTCTAGCCCTCTCGGAAGAATGGATCGGGGGATGGAAGAATAACTGGAAATGACTGGGAAGAGGGGAGGGAGGGGGAACAGTGGTGAGAAGGAAAGATATTTTAAATTTACAAAAGTGTTTTGAGGTAAATATGAGAAAAGCACATATAAATAGGTAGTGATAAAGGTGAGATGCATATGATGAGAATTTCCACAGAAAAGTAAACCTTTGTTTGAAGACAGAGGCATCCAAATAAAAAAAATTGGACAGATATGAAATATTCATTTGAAAGATGATAGTCACATGCTGCAAAAAAAAAAAAAAGGACAAAGTTTTACAGGGAACAGCTTAGCTGAGTTTTCTTTTTTTTCTTTTTTTTTATTATGAATGAATAAAGTTTCATTTTTTATCCATGTATTCCCTTGTTCAAACTCCCTTCTCCTCTCACCCCTCCCAGTCACTCTCTCTTCTCCCCAGCTCCTTATCTCCTCTCCAGCAAGGGCAGGAGGTCCCAAGGTCCCAGTGTGGCTTAGTTCAGCATCCACTCCAAGCAGATCCACTTTCCTCACCTCAACATCAAACCTGGGTCAGGTGTTCCTCTGGAGGGAATGGGCTCCAAGGTGCCAGTCCAAGGTGTTTCAGATCCCAAGCTGTTCAGTGCTTGTAGTTTGCAACTTGGGAATGCTTTGCTTTTTGTTTAAAGTCCACTAGTGAGTGAGTATGTCTCCTGTTTATCTTTCTGGGTTTGTGATACTATTGATGTGAAAAACACAGGGACCAAAAGCAACTTAGGGAGGATAGGAATTCTTTTCACTGACACTTCCACAATGCTCTCCATCATGGAAGGTACTCAAGGCAGTAATCTGGAGGTATGAACTGAAGCAGAGGCTATGCAGAAGTGATGGTTACTGTCTTGCCCCTAAGGGATTACTCAGCCTGATTTCTTACACTATCTAGGACCATCAGCCTAGGAGTGGCACCACCTCAGTGAGTAGACCCCCTCCTGAGCCCCACTGTCTAGCATTTTATTCAGCCACTCGCATAGGAACCCTCTGCCTGGCACTGACCACATGAAAACATATGACCTCACAAACTTCACTTGGAAATGTTTATGGCAGCTTTCTCATAGTTACCAGAAACTTTTAGAGCCTGATCCTTGTTAAAGAAAAAAAAAAATGAATGAATCTCCCTCTCCTCCATGCTTTTCTAAATGCATTTTCTAGTAAGATTATAGCAATTTGGAAAAACTTAAAAGTTGGTTTGGGAAAGTGTGCCACATTTTCTCAGGACATATTTGCTTGTTTCTTTGTTTTCAGTACTGGGGGCTAAACCCTGGGCCTCATACATGGTAAGGACTCTACCACAGAGATTCAGTCAGAATGTGTTCTTCCTGGTTATAGGAATAGGAGTATTTATTCATTCATCCATCCATTTTGAGACAAGTTCTCAACAAGTTGCCCAGACTTCATTCAAACTTGGAATCCACCTACATCAGCTTCCCCGACACCAACAATTGTAGGCTTAAATGACCATAGTCATCTAGCAAAGGGAGTATATATATTGTAGAGCTAAATCTTGGATGCAGTTAAAACCTATTCAAAGATAAATTTGTCATGCCTTCTTAAGAGTTGGTCTAGATCTTTACCATGATTAGTATCATCAGAGAAACTGGAAAAAAATGGAGAGCACCCAGAATTTCTTTGGCCTTGTTACCTTATGGCAGGGCCATCCCTGACATCCTGCTAAAGCACAGAATTTTTGTGGCAGGCCACCAAGGCTGAGGACTGCAGCTGAAACAATAGGCTAGTTTCCCCATGTGTTTATGGCTTAGCTTCTGACCTCCAAGGCAAGTCTCTACTTCGCTGGCAGAATGAAGTCCACAGTTTCCCAAGAGTGATGTTGGGGATGGGGGGGGGAGCAGCCATTTGGAAGCATAGGTTTAGTTATGCTTTGCTAGACATTTGTCTCTTAGCAGTCACAGTGAAGAACAGTAAATGTGAAAGATTCATTCAGCAGACTTCAGCAAATAAATTCAGGTAGTTAATATGTATAATTTTCAGAAAAGTATTTGCAGTTTTCTGAGGGAAGCAACATTAAATTATCAAATTAAATAATTCATCAAAAATATTTAGTTTGTTTGCTTTTCCAGTTTGTAACAAAAAGATTTTAAAACATAAAATATGTTTACATAAGGGATATAGATTAACCATGAAAACTGAGATAAATATATAGATATGAAACATATGGTTTTAAAGAATATGAAGGAGGGCTGGAGACATAGTTCAGTGGTTAAGGCACTTCCTGGGCAAGGATGGGGGTCAGAGTTTGGATCCCCAGAAGCCCATATATAGGTATGGCAGCCCACCTGCCAATCCAGAGATCTCCAGAGTAAGCTGACTAATAGGACTAGCCATATCTGCAGGAAGCTCTGCATTTGACTGCAAGACCCTGCTCCCATGAACACAGTAGACAGTTACAACCTTAGACCTACACACACACACACACACACACACACACACACTCACACACACACACACCCCACATGAAAATAAGGTGAGTGTATTTTAAAATTGCAGATATAAATGAAAATACATATGAATATAAAGTTGTAAAAAATACCTAGTAGGGTTGCTCACCATTTCCTGTGGAAAATCCCATGCTTTTTAGGGACCTTGGCATGGGTATGCAAATGGTTCAGTCATGCAATATCTTTCCTGGTTATTAAGTTATAAGTTGGAAATTGGCTGGCTGGTTGTAAAGCTCTTAGGCCAGGCAAAATTGTGTCTGGTAGCTAATTTCCCTTGAAGTCAGGCCAGTGATGGAACCAATGTGCCAAGCCAACCAACAGGCCAGCTCTGAGAGAGATTTTCCACACCAGCTGCAGGTATGAGACTCTGATGTGCCTTGTGCCAGGTCAGAGGCTGTACTCCACAGCTCTGTGGCAGTTCACCTGCTCTTGGCACTGTGAGATGACTGACAGATGTTTGGCAGAAGGAATGGAGACAAGATCACATATGGGCCTTACTCAGAGGACAGCTTCCCCATCTGAAGCACAGAATGAATACAAATCTGGCTTTGCTATGAGCCACCTGACTATTTTTGGACTCCAGCCACAACTGTGGTTGAGCTGGCAGCATTGATGACCATGCTGTGAACTTAGGTCAAGGAGGATGTCAGTGACAGTGAATTATTGTCAACAGTTGATGCTGGCGGTGGGCCAGGCTCTGCACAGGTGCCTTGAACCATTATCATATCTACTATTTCAATGAATTAGTTAATTGGGTGACCACTTCATAGAGATGGTGGGAAACAGAAGTTCAAATTTGGAAGTACCTTTAGCTCATGGGGAGAGAACATAACGCCCACTGGGCCTCACTTTCCCCAGTCATCTTGCAGAGAAGTCCCACTGACCACCACTACACAAATGGTGTTAATACTAAACTCCTAAAGCATGTGTTCATTAGGATGCGACATATCACTGCTGGAGAAAGAACTTTATATCAAGCCCCACAGTGCAAATGTCTCATGATGTATCTGTATCTGAAAAGCCCTCTGTTTGGAATCAGTTTACATGTCTCCAAGCAAATATTTTGTTCCCTGTGGATTGGCCCTACCTTGCTGAATTGCCCAATCAGTATCTCAGAGGGGACTCTTTCTTCTGGCTCCCCCTAAACAGAAGGTAATTGCCCTTTAACAGCCACAGAGGCACAACTCTGTTCTAATTGCACATGAAAGTTTGAAAGGGAAACAGAGCCCTCTCAATGTTTGACCAAATTGCAATTTTCAAATTAGTTTCTGTACAGCTAATGCTCCACAGACTGAGTTGCACACTGCTGCTGACAGATGAGCTGAAAAGGCATTTCCTCAGAGGAAAGTTAATCTTGATGTGGGCATGAAAATCCTCAGCCCTCCTGCTCCCTTGGCTATTTATTTTTCTGGGTAAGTGTTGCAGATCCTATCATTTTCTTCAACCAGCGAGAAGAAATTACAACCTGACCCTTGGCTAAAGGAACTCCCTGTTCATAGAAGCTGCCCCCGAGATACACACCCCATATAGGTCCTGTGGACACAGTTTCACGGGAGTTAAGAGAAGAAGATGGTAGGGCATGCAGCCTCTGCATGGATGCAATGCCTCCTTACCACAGTTAGCTCTGCAACATTACAAAACCTTTAGCCTTCTCCAAATGGGAGATTAGGTAACACAAATACTTCAAGGAATAAAAGGGGGATATGATTAATTATGTAAGACTGGGTGCAACTAGGCCTGACCTATAAAACTGAGCATGGTCTTCTGATGTTTGGGGGATAGCCACTAATAAAAGGTGCAATGGTTTGAGCATATATGTCTCCCCAAATTCATATACGGAAGGTCTGACCACTATGCATTATGTTTGCAGGGAGGTAACTAAGTCATGAGGAAGGAACCCTCCACAAATGGAATGAGTGTCCTTACAAGAGAAACCAGGGCAACTACCTCTCTGTCTGTATGTATTCATTAAGAGAGCAACTGGCCATCTGGAGACCAGGGGAAAGGCTCCTCCCAGACACAGGGTCTATCCTGAAGAACTGTGAGAAATGAGTGTCTGCTATTTAAGCCATCTGTCTACTTCTGAGATACAGAGAAAAGGCAAAACAAAACCAAACACTCTGAGATGCTCTGTTGGCAGAAGTGTATACAGATGTGTTAGCCTCCCTCTGTACAATGTAAGAGCTTGCAAGCAAAACCTTCAATGTTCCTGGAGAGTTACTTGTAAGTAATGAGCTCACTTTAATGGTCAGAGACTCTGGAGTATCATAGCAGCAGAAAACAGTGACAGAGAGCAACTCACTCAAGAAGAGGCAAGGGAAGAAAGGGGATGATGCTTTTCCTCATACCTCTTTATGTCAGGATTGACCACAGAGAGTGAAGCTCACTTTGAGATTCAGTCTTTCTACTCAGTAATGCTCTCTATTAACACCTCCTCAGAAACGCCCTGAAGTATGTCTTCTGGGTGGTTCTAGACCATGGCAAGTTGACAATCAAAACCAACTGTCAAACCATTTTTTTCTAGTGTTCTCCTCTTCCTCATCCTTCTTCTCTCCCTCCCCATCCTCCTCCTCCTCTTTCTCCTTAATTTTCTTCTTCTAGAATATTTTTCTTTCTTTCTTTCTTTTCTCTAGAGCTTCTTCCCAGGTGGGAAGTTGTTCATTGAAGGAAGTCATGTTTTCTGGGTTAGCTCTCTCCAATCTCCTCTTTCTTACAATGGGAAGAAAGTGTCTGAACTCCTCACAAAAAATCCCCCACCCCATAGATCCTTTGTATACTAACTCAGTGGTTTTTAAGGTCATGCAGCAACTATTCAAATATTTCCTATGAAAAATGTGACACTGATTATGAACTTATTACATCATTATCTAATAAATATTTAGCTTGGTACTCCAATCAATATTTCCAAATGCTGTGTTGCAAAAGTAATTCTAGTTGGAGAAAACTTTTACTGTCTAAACACATTCAGAAGAGGAGTATGATGAGCCCAAATGAGAAAAAGAGGGAGAAAAAAATAAACCCGTGCATTACCAGCTGTGGAGTGGAATGTCTCTGTGTGTGGTAGGATTCATGTTCTGGGCCACTCACATTTGTATTACCACCTAAGGAAAAGGTCAACACATGCATACACTACATCTGGACTCATTCCTGACTTTGCACAGGAATCTTTTTTTTTCTTAATGTGCATTGATGTTCATGCCTGTGTGAGGATGTCAGATCCCTTGGAACTGTAATTACAGACAGTTGTGAACTGCTTTGTGGGTTTTGGGAATTGAACAGCCAGTGCTCTTAAGGGCTGAGCCATCTCTCCAGCTCAGGAATCACATCGTTCATTAAAGATGAGTTGTAAACAGGCAGATTAGTAGGCTGACAGTGTGGTGGGAATAGGGACAATACTGCCATGGAAGATGACAGACTCTTGAGAGAAAAGTCAAGTCTTCTGGACTCATTATCACAGAAAACAATTAATGTCTTGGAACTTGAGTCCAACCAAATAAAAAGAACAAAAATTCACTGCAGACTTTTACTTCATTACATCTGTCTTTTGCCACAATTCACCTGTGTCTTCCTGACTCCTTCACCCTGTCACCACAGCCTTACCCACACTTTTATCTGGAAAACAGAAGACATAACTTTCACAGTAATTCCCTCACTCAGGTTAGCCTCGGACATCCTATCGTCTTCCCCTGGATGCCAGTGCTAGAGACAGATGACTGCTGTCTGTGAACCATAGGAAGGTCACTCACTGCCTACAGACAGAAGGAGCAGAGAGTCACAGTTAGGGCCCCAAAATAACAAAGTAAATTCTAACTTTAGAGGAGTGGGCAGATACCTATCGGTGATTGATGGAGCTGCTGACTGTAAAGCAGAGCAAAGTCTGTAACTGAAGGCCAAACATTCTCAGTCTCATGCTTAGATTGGGTCCAAAAGCAAAACAGGCTGACACTGATGTGGTTCAATGTACCTGAGAAGACACTTTGGAGGTTAGGGACAAAGCTAAATACCCCAGAACATATTTGGTTTCACATGAATATTTTAAAAAATAAAATCACATTTTAAAGAAATATAAGAAATGGCATTGATGCAAAAGTGACAGCTTCCAGACTTTCTGATATATGTTCCTTGGAATAGACTACTTATTCTGAATATTTTTGAGGGTCATTAAGAGTGGAGAGGTTGGTTGTGGTTATACATGTCTCCACATTAGCAATGAGTTCATCAATCTCCATAGATCTCTTCCTGAATTTTCCTGAAGCTCATACCTTCTTGGAAATGATGGAGTATCAGGCAAAATGAAGAACACAAGTACTGCCTTAGATTTATGACCTCCTTTATCACTCAAGGTAAGGACTCAAGAATTCAGAATATTAAATTTTATCTAATTCACAGGACTAGATTAAACATTGAGCTACATGATAGATGAAGCTGGAATTAATTAATGTCAGAATTCATACAAATTGCCTGTTATAAAGAACAATGGAATTATGGGAAGTAGATATGATACATCATCATTTCTCTTCATTTAGTCCAACTGAGAGGTGGGCCAGGAGGAAGACACAGTGTACATTCGAGAAACGTGGGCAGAGTGGTGATAAAACTGTATTTTTTTCCCAGTGGTCGGGAGATGGTGGACGCATCTGAAATTCAAATTTCTTGTTCAAACTATCCAAATGCCTTCACTTTGAACAAAAATCTAGCAGCTGGAGAGAGGACTCAGAAGTTGAGAGTGTTTATCATTCAAGGATCAGAGCTTAGTTCCCAACACTCACATTAAATGGACCACAACCACCTGTAACTTAAGCTCAGGGGTTTGTGAGGCCCCCTCTTCTAGCCTCTGTAGACACTTACACTCAGGTGCACATATAGAGGCAGACACTGGGGGCAATAGAGGGGAGGGAATGGGAATGAGAACACAGGGAACAATTGTAGGCTGTTGTTTTGTTGAGCTGCTACAGGGACAGAGGCAGGGGAACAATTAAAGAGATGTCTTGATAGAGGGAGACATCATGGAGTTAGGGAGAAACTTGGTGCTAGGAAGTTCCTAGGAATCCGCAGGATGACCCCAGTTTAGACTACTGGTGAAGAGGTTATCTGAGCTGGCCTACCCCAGTAATCAGATTGGTGAGCACCCTGCCATCATAGAGCTTTCATCCAGTAACTGTTGGAAGCAAATGCAAAGGAACTCCACAGCCAAGCACCAGGCTGAGCTCTGGGAATCCTGTTAAAGAGAGGGAAGAGAGATTATATGAGCATGGAGGTCAAGGTCATGATGAGGAAATCTACAGAGACAACTGAACCAAGCAAGTGGGAACTTATATACTTTAGATCGACAGCTGTAGATCCTGCATGGGACTGAACTAGGCTGTCTGCATACAGGAGACAGGTGTGTATCTTGGCCTGTTTAAGGCACCCCTGGCAGAGGAATCAGGATCTATCCCTGGTGCATGAGCTGGCTTTTTGGAGCCAGTTACCTATGGAGGGACACCTTGCACAGCCTTAATGCATGAGGGAGGGGCTTGGACCTGCCTGAACTGAGTGTACCAGGTTTTGCTGACTCCTCATGGGAGGTTTTACCTTTTCAAAGAAGGGGAAGGGGATGAGTCAGTAGAAGGAGGCTGGGGGAGCTGGAGGAGGAATGAGAGGGGAATCTGTGATTGGTATGTAAAATGAACTTTAAAAATTCTTAAGTTTTAAAGAGCAAAAAAGATAAAATATTTTGATGGCAAATGATTAAAAGTGAGAGCGCTTCAAAGGACTGGAAAAATAAAGTCCAGTGCAACCCCACTCTGTGACACCGTGGCACCAGGTTAGCCATGATTCAGGTTAGCTGATATGCAAAGTAGCAAGTGCAGAACCACCATTTTTACAAATAATGTAAACAAAATGGAATAAGCATAAGCATGTCACCATTGCAGTGTAGAGTTAGGTGTGATTAGTGGCCACTTGCACCACTGTTAAAGCATGTGTCTGAATGTGATTATGGGAGTGATTCTGGAAAAGATGACAGGTGAATCATTGGCTTGAATAAGATCCACCTTCCCCATGTAGACAGTCACCACCCAACCATGAGGGCTTGAATTGGACAAAAGGGGAAGATGGAATGGAGGGAGCTGGGGTAGCTGTCTTCCCCTTGGAAATCAGAACATCAGGTTCCTATGAAATAGCCTGTTTCTCTCAGCTGAAGACAAGGAGTTATCGGGAAATGTATACAGCCTGACTTACACCACTGCTTTTCCATCTAGCAAATGGCATTTTGTAGAACTCTTTGACTTTTAAAATGCCAAGACCTGGCACAGTGAGATGGCACAGCAGAGAAAGGCATTTGCTACAAAACCAACAACCTGAGTTTTGTCCTCAAGACTCACAAGATAGGAGCAAAGCAACCCTACCTGTTGGCATCTTAGATCCATACATGTGTAGTAGCATGCATGTGCATGCATACATACACACATGGGCATACACAAGCAAATATAAAAATAAAAGACTGAAGTGTTAAAAATGAAATTAAATGTCATGAACCAACTCTTACTATGACTAGCCTCACCTCTGTCTACCTCTTCCTGCATGCTCTACAGACTTAACTTCTCTGCATAGCTTTGACTAGTACAATAATGTCTTGGAAAAGATTAGAGCACACTTAAATATGCTATATGTTTGAGAATAGAGTAACTGGAACCAGGTATGAGAGTGGAGGCAGTTCACTACAGTTATTTTCTGTGTGACCATATCATTCATGATCTCTCCTATTGAAAATAATCAGAGTTCTTGCTCTTGTTATTGTTTGTTTGAGTATTTTTGTTTGCTTGCTTCCGTTTTTAATCTGTTTCTGGTTTTGCTTTCATAGTATCTCACTGTGCTGCCCAGGTTAGCTTTGATCTCGTGCATTCTCTCCCTAGTGCTGGGATTCCAGATATGCACCTCCATGGCCAGTAACTGGATAGTAGTTTATAGGATATAGTTTGTTTGGCATTATGCCCCTACACTCCACCTAATGGCTACATTGAGACAGTTACCTCCTTGGTGCAAGTGTCATAAGGAGATACCTGCCTTCCATGGATATGGTTTGTTCAGATGTCAGGCTTGGATTATGGAGACTCCACTGCCATGACTGACTGGGACATAGATATTGTGGCAGCAACAGAGAGTGCATGTAGTTTACTGTGTAAAGATTCAAACATGAACACAGCTCTAAGCCATATTCTATTTCTTTAATTCCACATTATGCACATGGCAAATGATTTGGCAAGTGCAGTTATAGAAGAAGCAGACTGAAGATGTAGGTCTCTGATGCCAAAGACAGAGGCACAGCAAGGTCAGACCAGTTTGCAGAGCTCTGAGCAGGGAAGAAGATAAGTGCTTTCTCATTCTTTCTCTGGGTATATTCCTAAGTGTGGGATATCTGGGCCATATGATAGGTCTAATTTTACCTTTTAGATGAACACTCATACTGGTTTCCATAGTAGCCACACAAATCTACACTTCCTCAAAAAGTACAGGAGACACCTGTTCACCACTCACAGAAGCACTGTTCACAAGAGGCAAGGTAGGGATGTCCAACCTAGATGTCCATCATCAAGTAAATAGTTTAAAAATATGGTACCTACACCCAATGAAATTTTATTCAGCCCCAGAGAGTGAGACCTGTGGGGAAATGAATAGATTAAGTGAAAGAAGCCTAGGAAAGAACAACACGCCTGATAGACTTGAACAGAACAGCTTTGTCATACCTCACATTTTGTACAACAAAAGTACAGTAACTAAAGATCTTAAAAAGAATCCTCCAACCTCTGCATCCTGCTGGCTGTCTAGTCTACAGCAAACTATGCCCATCAGGCCATGGGTACCTCTCCAGTGTAGCTTCAGGACACTGGCGCAGTTCCAATGAAGCCACTCGAATAAGTCTTTGTTCCTGTTTTCTTCTTTTCTACCTCTGTGTCTGGGCTGACCAACTACTGGATTTATATGGATGGTCAGAAGAGCAAGGTCCATCAGCCCAGCCAAGGCTTGGGAAGCACACCATGGAGGTGCTGAGCTCTACAGTGTCCACAGCATCCCCATGCTATCCTCTTAAAGTGCAATTAAAAGCAGATTTCCACAGTTCTCTGAAATGCAGAAGCGGGGCTCATGAATCAATACAGTAGAGATATGACCTGAAAAATGAAATGGAATGTAAGAGGATGATTCTGAGTACAGACACACACTCAGATACTTTCAGGAATTCTACTTACAGCTTGGCACTCCCTGTCAGAGAAACAACATAGTTCTGAGCCTTCCTTCCTTCCTAGAGAGATGCAGCAAATGAGAAAACTCAAGATGTCCAGGGAGCAATTAATAATTTTGATAGTGTAGGGGAAACATTGATTCTGAATGCAGGCCAGACCCCACCCGCTTCTGAGAACAGGGAGAATGTGTGCACAGTGACTGCCCATTAGGCTTCATGGACCAATGGCCCTGGTGATGATGGGCTTGAGAATGGTAAGAATGAAGTCCCTGTAGTCATCATGCCAGGGAAGTCAGAGTATAGAGGATCCATGCACATTTATTTTGAGTAAAAGGTAATGCTTGTAGGTCCTATATTTTTAAAAATTGGAAAAAAAATCACTTTAGTTCTCCAAGTTTCTAACCTTGTGACAAAATCAAACTGAAATATTAGCCTACCGATCTGATACTTCCCCAGCAAGTCAGTCAAGAAGGTGACAAAGGAGACTGGGAATGTGGCTCAGTTGATAAGAGTCCTTGCCTAGCACGGGAAAGCTCAGAGTTCAAGCCTGTAACAGTATGGAACAGGTCTCGGTAATATATGCCTACAATCCCTGCACTTTGACACAGACAGAAGGATCAGAGTTCAAGTCAAGCTGTCAAGCATGTGAAGTCAGCCTTAGCTAGCTGAGAACACCAAAAGAGCCAGGTGTTCTTGCCTTACACATCCCATCAAAATCCATCACTGAAGGAAGCCAAGGCAGGAATTCAAGCAGGGCAGGAACATGGAAGAACAAGCCAGTAAGCCACAGAGGGGTGCTGTTTACTGGCTTGCTCCCCATGGGTATATAAAAAAGAAGGCTGAGAAATGGTACCATCCACAGTGAGCTGTGCCTTCCCACACCAATCACTAATCAACAATAACCCCCACAGACTTGCCTGTAGGGAAATCTGATGAATGCAGGTTTTTAAATTGAGATTTCCTCTTCCCATTTGTAGATGACTCTATCTTGTATCAAGTTGAAAACAAAGACTAACCTGCTGTAGGAGGGAGTTGGGGGATTGGAAACACACAATGACTCCAGGATTGTGTAAAATGCCTCTTTCACAAAGCAGCATGACCAATCACAGACCATCAGCCATTATATATCTCCCAATAAAATGCCATGGTAAGCATCTGTAGGGAGCTGCGTACAGCCATACCTTAAGATGGTGTTGGCCTTGAGCGCTCTCCCTGGTAAACAACTCCATATTTGGCTAAGTCCAAGGATCTGGCTTGCTTCCGCGTATCTGAGTCTATCGGTGATGCCCACGTAGCTATCTTGGATTGGAAGCCCTGAGGGTATTTTGCTAAGAGCAGGCTTTCCCCCCCCCCCCCCCCGGGGTCGTTCGTGAGAGAATGGTTGTTCATCTGAGTGAGTGAGTGAGAGAATGAGCGAGTGAGTGAAAGATAAGAAGATATCTGAAAGGCCTGAATAAAGTGCAGAGAGAAGGATCCGGTGTTGCATGTTCCTTGCTGGCTGAGGTTGCACGCAACAAGCATCCACCATGCTCCTCAAAAGGAAGCAATTCCACAACCCCAGGGCACAATGTATCCTAAGGGATAATGAGCCTCAGTGTCCTTTGTAGATGACATCTTAGACAATGTTTCTGTATTCTAGCTCCTTGGTGTCTGTGCCATATATATATTCTTCAACATTGAATAGGGCTACCACATGCAACCAGGGTAATGTGGAGTGAAGTGTGGGCTGCTTCAAAGACTAAGCTGTAGAAAATACTTTGACTTCTGACTCATGTCATCATAGATTAGTGTCTGTGGAAGAGGCTGGTCACCATGCTGCAGGAAGCATACATCAGTCTAACAGAAGGGCTCATGACAAGAAGAATTGAGATTCCTACCATAGTCAGAACCATCTTGTCAAACTTGGGAGCCAGAGACCTAGGAAACAATGCCTAAATCTCAAGCAAGCTTTCAGACATAGCATCTCCAGGCAATGTGTTGATTTTTCTCATAAGTGATCCTCAGCCATGGTACAGGGGAAAACATCCCCAAACTCACAACCAAGAGAAACAGCAACTATCTGTTGAAGAAACAGATAGTGAAGACAAGAAAGGAAACAAAAAATGAAGGAATTAATCTGAATTAAAAGAGGCATAACATTAAAAAAAGAACATAACAGTCAAAGAAATTAAAGAAATCATATCAAAACTGAGAAGCAGGGATCATGAGCTGGATGTTAGGGATGTGACTTGGGAAACCTGGGTGGCTATATTGGGTCAGTGTTGACATGTCGGGTGTGATGGTGATGAGGGAAGTTGGCTAATGAGTTTGTCTTAGGAGATTCAGATTTGAACACAGTGGGGTAGAATGTTATGGTGTTGAACATTTAGAAACACAGATTTATAAAGAGATAAAATTGTGTGAAATGAGTCTTGGTAGGGCTTAGATATTTATTTCATTCTTTTTATTTTTCTATATATAAAAGTCTTCAAAATAAAAAATTGAAAGGAAATAGACATGTAATTTAGATAGTAATTACTTCTCAAGAATTTATCTTTTTGACACAATGATAAGTAATTATGAACATTAAACTATAAGAATTCTATCATTCTTTTTAATAGTCAGAATGCAATGTTTCACACATGTTCTTATGCTATTTTTTATTCTTAATGAAGTAGGATCTTTCTATGAGACTCTGACTGGCCTCAAACTTCCAACCTTCCTACCTTGGCTGCTTGAGGGCTGGGGTGAAAGTTGTGTGTCACTGGGCAGCAGACACAGGAGTGCCTGTCTGAAAAAATGAGGAAAGCAATTGGACTTCTAGCCTCTGTGTTCACCTGCACTTTTGTATGCCCCCCACAAAAATATGTACATATGCATAACCCCTCTCATGCACACACACACACACACACACACACACACACACACACACACACTTATTTTTTTTTAAGGATTACAGTCCAGCCTTTATAATCTTGCCTTCCACGTGGAATGGACTGTGTAAGGTAAGAACACAGCTTCATTTCTGTCTCAATATTCAACCTTCTCAGCCTGGTTCACTGTGAAAACCCATCAGTTCTCCTAGCCTCTGCTGCCTGCACACCATGGTTCCTATCTATGTTATCCTATCCTGCACACCATGGTTCCTATCCATATGTTAATAGAGGCAGCTAAGATTTTCTATTTAGTATTCAGTTTCACTGATCTGTATATTTACACATTCACTAAATCAAATTAGCTTTATCATACTATCTTTTAAATGAGTCTTAATTTCTAAGAGACTGAATTTCCCACTCAGATCCTGCTTATTTTGTAATTTTAGCAATTTTATAAGAATTTTAGAGTCATGTTATTGAATCTCACAAAAAAAATCTTGTTGAGATTTTTATTGGAATTACAATAATCTCTATATAAATTGGAGAAAACTTTTATTTTAACAATATCAGCTCTTTAAATTTAATTATAATAAACTTTCCAATATATGTAAGTTTGTCTTAATCTCATCCAGGAATATTACTGTTCCTCAAAAGGTCCTGGAGATGGTGTGTAAGCCTTAGTAAAGACTCTTCACACGCGCCAGGCTCACAACCAGAGACACCTTTGCTCTTCCCTGCCTTCTGTAACTGTAACACACATGTCACAGGGTTTCCACCACCAGCCCATTCAAACACTGTGACCTCTGGAAGTCAGCAAGGAATGTGCTACTGTGTGGAGACATTTTGCTGGTGGCAGAATCACTCTGCTCTGAAAAACTGTGGTTGAGCCATCCAGAGCTGGCATTAGCCATTGAGTTTCAGGGAGGAATGGACATCAGTGTGTCAACAGTTGCTATACCCAATTACTCTCTAGAGCATGTGGTTACTTGGCTTTTAGCTCTGTTTCTATAAACTCTGCTTTCATGTGAGAGCTATTCACCCTGCAGAGGCAGTTCTGTGTTTGCCACTAATGCTGCTCATTCAAAAAAGAATGCTGCTTAAAATGTATTTTTTTTTACCTAATATGCAGAACTATGACTCACACACTTTTAATTTAACAACCTAAGTTGTTTAATATCAATTGTACTTAGATATCTAGGTGTGTCCATTATCTTTCCTATTGATGATTTCAACTCATGCTATCCAGCTTTTTAAATTCTTCTCATTCTCCTCGTGAGTGTGTACACACGTGTGTTCATATGTGTGCCGGTATGCAGATCTTGTGGCACACAATGGGGAAGGGGAGTAAAAGTCAAATTCAGAACACAAATTCTAGTTGGTATTTAATGAAAACTCAGAGCCAGATATTGGGGGGAAAGCTGGAATATCAGAGAGAGGAAACAGACCACAGTCAATTCTCACCCAGCCAACTTCTCAGGGTAAAAGTTATCTTCATGAATCCTCAGCCTAGCTGACTGCTTCTACAGAATGTCTGAACTCCTGCCTTAAATATTTTCTTTGCCCTGTTGTTTCACTTCTGGGTTCAATTCTGTATCATAATTCTAGAGTTAGAATTAAAGGTGTGTGGGCTACTACTATTTGGTAGTTAGGCCTTGAACTCACAGAAACACAGAAGGATCTCTATCTCTGGAGTTATGGGATTAAAGGTGTAGATCCCCACTAGTCTTTCCCGTGCTGGAATTATAGGCGTGAGTCCCCACTCCCTGACCCTCATGGCTTGACTATGGGTGATCCTGTCCTCTGATATTCCAGGCTGATTTTATTAAATATAAAATATATCAGCACAAACACTATCTACTTCCTTTTGGTCTGCAGTTTGTAAATTCAGCCAGGCTGCCTGGACTATGATCAGCTTGTCTGCCTCCACAGTGCTGGCATTATAGCTGCTTGACTTCATGCCTAGCTTTCTACCAGGACTTGGGGGACTGCATTCAGACCCTCATTTTACAAACTGAGCCATCTCCCCAGCCACCCAGTCTTCATTCTCATTTTCTTCTTCCCTCCTTCCTTTTCATTTAAATATTAGGAGAGTTTGCTTTTGGAATTAGCTTATGTGAGGAAAGGTTTTATTACTTGATTAAATCTGTTAATTGATTTTCATTTTGTTCAAGATTTTTATTGCTTTTGATAAATTTCATTTTCCTGTTGTTTTATCTAATCATATAGTTTTATATCTTAGAGTGAGGTGCTGACTCCATCTGAAGCATCTATGTAAATATCTCTTTTAATTTCTGTTATTATTTTGTGGCTTTTCATTTTTTTTTCTCCTTTTGAATCTAGCTTAGGGTGCTTTAGTGTAGCATGTTTAGAGTTTGCATTTTGTGAAGGAAAGTTGGTCCAAACAATTCTTTTCTCAAGATTGGTCCCCTGTTAGAATGCCTGCTGACATCCAGGGGTCATGGTTGGTCCCCTGTTAGAATGCCTGCTGACATCCAGGGGTCATGGTTGGTCCCTTGTTAGAATGCCTGCTGACATCCAGGGGTCATGGTTGGTCCCTTGTTAGAATGCCTGCTGACATCCAGGGGTCATGGTTGGTCTCCTGTTAGAATGCCTGCTGACATCCAGGTCTTGGCACACATCTCCAGTTAACTGTTCCCCTGCTTTCCTCTGACAGTGTCGCACTCCTGGACAGCAACCCAAGGATCCTCCCAGGTTCTTGGCCATTCAGCTGTGAATGTTTCATTTACTTTCATAGGACTGTAAACTTTAACCACATATTTCTTGCTTGACATTTATTTTAGGAAACTTTGTTTGTTCACTTAGGCTGTTAAATACATTTGTTAAAATAAATTGATTTTACTCACTCTAAAATGTACTCACTAAGTCTGGAGTTAATGAACCCATAACTCCCTTAGTCTATAGACTGAATATTAATGGACCTCCTACTTTATATGAAATTGTTTCCTTCATTAATGAGAAAACAACAGAATCTAGTGAATTCTGTCTCTGATGTCTGCTTGAAGCAAGTAGTACCGTTAGATCTGAATGAGGTTTTCTTTTTTGTGAAGGTTGAGTGTATTTGAATCAAAGGTCTTCAAAAAAGGAGATATGGAGTGATCCAGACAGGCCATCTGGCTGACTTCATGATGAGGGCATTTTTTTTTTTTAGTAAGAGTTGATAAAATGGTGTTGGGCCAAATCTGTTTTCTCTGCCCTGGTTTGTCATTGCTTGGATGTCCTGTGTAGAATGACCCTGAAAATTGCATATGAAAATGGCATCTCTCTCCCTAGGCTTTGAAACAAGACAGAGACCTCTTCATGATGAATGTGAAATGAAAGCCTACTTAAGTGGCCACCCACATTTCAGTAATGTGAGCACACACAGTGCTCTGGGTGGAGAGTAATAGGAGGATGTCTAGGGTGTAGGAGTGAGACACTGGGGACAATAAACAGATGACAAGCTTGCAAGAGTCCCTGGCTAGACAGAACTGATCTAGAGCTTTCATTATTCAAAGGATAATTAAACCACTAATGAACAGGGTAACCCAGAAAGCCAGTGATCATGTCTTTTCTTTCTACTATAAAGCTGAGATGCAAAGCTCTGTTATGATGCCCCAGATCTGTAGTTGCAAAAGAAGTATCTCTTCAGAAGGGTGCTGCTCTCTGATCTGTTATGAAAAGATACTCAGGTGCTCTGGACAGGTACAATGACTTGTTTTGTCACTGAGCCTTGAAGCAAACAGATGACAGATGCCCTCTGACCCTATTTCCTGGACAATGAATGCTAATGGAGACTGGTGCCCTTCCTAATGTAAAGGATACGATCAGGGGCAGCTAGCCACTCATTAAGACCAATGGAGGGACCAGGTTAAGGATGCAGGCAGATTTCTGAAAATGTTCTTCTCCCTGGGAGAAATCTGTTGTTGGAATTAATGATGTTGGCAGTTAAATAGAATTTAGATATTAAAATAATTTGAGCAGTTTTGTTTTGATGTTCACACTTGTAGAAGATGTCGATGATATTAAGATCACTGCAGCATACATTCTTCTGCCTTAACTTCATTTACTTCCCTGTATTCCAGCACTAGGAATTCCCTGTGGAGGGCTCTGTGCTTAGCAGGTCAAATGCCATTCAAAAAGCACACATTGCACATGGACCCTAGCCAAAGTTGCCATTTAAGTCTTAAATTCTTGTGAAAATATTGTTAGCCCATAATAATTAAGTGTTGTGGCAGCAGACTCTCTGTCTTCAATATTCCTCTCCTGAAGAGAGAGTGACTGGGAGGGGCAGGAGGGGGAAGGGAGTTTGAACAAAGGGATACATGGCTAAAAACATGAGACTTTATACATAATAAAAAAGAAAAAGAAAAAAATTCCTCTTCTTAACAAATTTCTGCAAAAGAATGAGTGACCAAGCCCCACTATAGTGCAAACAGTCATTCATATGGAAGCACGGAACAGTCCAGGCTCATCTCTGACATGGTAAAAAGGAATAGAGAGCATCTGGTTCTCTGCATCACCATGAAGATGCTGGCCTACAGAGCTTGAATTCTTATATTTCCCTCCATAAAAGTGTTTGTTAAAGCCACACATTTAGAACACCACTAATTTCGTAATAGAAAGCTCTCGTCCTTATGTCTAGTGTAGAATCTGGTACTAATTGAAGGATCCACAGTCCACTCACAGCAGGGAGTGCTCAAAAGTTTCCAATAAATGACAACCTACCTCTATAAGAATGTCAAAGTTAACCTACATGTGCATTTGGGGCATCTGTACTAAATATTTTAAAAAGGAAATTATTAAATTGGAAAAACAGAATGCTATATTTAAATTGCTCACAAACTCTTTCCTAAGCTTCTACCCTGATCTTCCATGATTTCAACTATTATTGGCCTTACAAGCACACACAGACCCCAGCCCATAGTACTAAAATTTCAAAGCCACAGTAGTATTGACAGAGCATCAGTCTTCATGGAAGTGATCAGATGCTCAAATGTTGGAACAGAAGCTAGAAACTCAAGGCACACGACACATAGCGGAGGTTTTGAAAGCAATTTGTAAAAAGCAGAGGACTGGGCACACGGTTCACATAGCCTTTCACACCCAAGTCAGAAGCTGAACTCTGCAAATCCTGCAGGAGCTGTGAGGAACCAGGATTACATGCCGGAAATGCTCAGTTTGTATTGTTTGTTTTGTTTTGGTCTTCCTTTTGAGACAGGGTCTCAATATGTAGCTCTGGCCTGGCTGGCACTCACTAAATAAACCAGGCAGATCTTAAAATTCCAGAGATCAACTCCTGGTGTTGGGATAAAAATTAGCATTTTTTAAAGGAACCAAGAAGCTATCTTAAACTGACATAGAACTGAATAGGACTGACATAGTTCATTTGAGAAATTCAAATCAGATACATTCTTCCACAGAACTCTGGAATCTGAGAATGAAGAGATAGGTGGGTAGATACAGGTCCAGCAGCTTCCATCTAGCCATGATTGTTGAGTGGGCCACTGCCCTAACACACACACACACACACACACACACACACACACACACACACAAGCTGCCATAATCCTCCTTGTTGTAGAGCATGGCAAGGCTCACTAGTGATCCACTGATAGTTTTGTGGAGTGTGGATCTGAGAGAGGCATGCTACCTGAGATCATGGTGACATCCAAGCCTGGGTTGCTGCCAGGAACCATTTCTGAGTCTGTGGTCCTACCACAACCAGGATCTGTGCTAATGTTCATGGCCTATGGTGTTGCTAAGGGCCACAAGGATGCCCAAGGTCTAGGCAGCATCCTGTGGCTATATTGGTGTCCAAGGACTATGCTGCCATTAGAGCCATGCTGATCTGAGTGGTCCACAATGTCACTTGGGGCCATGGTGTCATCCAGGCCAGCACTGCTGCTGGTGAGGGCCATGTCTGCATCTGTGGTCCTACTGCAGTCAGGGTTTGTGCCTCCATGGCAGCATGGCCCTCAGACACCAACATGGACCCCACGGTGGCCCATACACAACACTTCTGCATGGACACATCATTCTGATCGCTTAAGTCTGAGGCTTCCCATCAACTGTGCTCATGGTGGTCAGTAGAGGGAAGGAGCTATGATTATAAAATAAAAATCTTTTTCTTCCAGGATGCCTTGCCTGCTTCCCAGAGGAAGCTACTACTGGGCTATCTGTGCCAAAATGAGCCAGGCTCAGGATCTGCTCCCCTCTCTCAGAAGCCACCCTGCAGGAGGGAACCCTAGCTCCTCTTAAGGGACACTGAATAAATGCTATCTGCTTACTCTAACAGTTGAAAGGGTGGGAGATGGTATTTGAGGGTGACAGTGCAAGTCGTAACTTTTAGGAAGGTGAGGTACATGTTCACCATAGAAATCTTTCAAACATCCAGAAACATTATTTTGATCTTGAAGAGGCCAAAGTGTGTTTGCATTAAGAAATTTTTAAGCCCTGTTTCCAAGGACTGGTGTGAAGTTAATATTTATCTCTAGGGCACTCAGGGTATGGCCATCATCTAATCCCTCTAGGTTTATAAAGCTGTGGTGTGGCTTCATGTACTGTAGAAATCAATGGAGTGTTTCTAAGAACTGATAGTTTCTGAGATTAGAAGTTCTGCAATGTAAAAGACTTCTGGCAGTATGTTCACCAAGCCTCCATGAGTACAAGGTGCTGTAGCTTCCTGGTGGGATGAGATGATGAGAGACTAAGTAGACTATATTGGGGTGTTACCCAAAGGAGCCCCCAGTATATTAAGAACATGGTTTTCAAAGGAGGAAAGTTGAACTCCAGTGTCTGGTAAGGAGCTTTTCAACCATCACTTTTTTTTTGTTTTGTTTTTTTGATGCTGCACCTTTGGAGGACATGTGACTTCAGAGATGATGCAGCTGTCATTTACAGGAAGGAGCCAGTGTAGCTGCAGCACTCATGGCAGAGCACACCTGATCCTGGGACTGTCAGCTTTACAGAGCAAGCACTGCACTTACTCTGGGTGATGACTTAGGAGGACATTATGGAGAATTACTCCCTGGGAAGCACACTGGCTTATTTCTGCAGACCTTCCATGCTATAGCTCAGAGATAAGATGCTACTTGAGCTAATGGCTTTACATTGAACAGTGTGAAAAGCAGGGTCCATTTTGAAAAGTTAAAGGGCCACCAAGTCTGATGATTTTTGAAAAGAGGAAAAATAAGCCCTTGATCTTTGTTGCACAGCAGCCTCATATATGCCAGAGACAGTGAGGGCTAAGAAAATGCTGAGAAGAAACTCATCCAAAGGCTCCATCTGTGTGATTATCAGGATGATAATGTGCTCCTCTGCACTTTAAAGATAGAAATGTCGGTAAAAGCTCCCCCTAACCCTGGTCTCTCTGTCTCGTGTGTGTGTATGTGTGTGTGTGTGTGTGTGTGTGTGTGTGTTAAAATCAATATGAAATAAAGTAAGATGTTATCAGCCACTTCTTAGAAATTTGCCTAGTGCCCACAGCCCCTTTACAGCCAGCAGCAGTCTCCAGGCCTTTGATCATAGAGGCAATTCTTCAAGACGCCTGAGAAGTAGGTTGGCGACTCTGTGCACACTGAACTGGAACAGCAAAGATCAAAACATGACAGAGTGTCCTGAACCACCTCACTAAGCTCATTCTGAACATGCTCTGACCAGTGAGGCAAAGCAAACCACACGATCTACATAATTGCAAAATATGTAACTTTTAACTGTATAAGGCAAATGCATACATTAAGTCATGTATGTTTCCTACTGGAAACCTCCATGGTGACACATGATGGTCCTTCAGAGACCTCTATGCATAATAAATGTTCCAGAGACCAACGTTTTGCATCCTTGGCAAGTTCCCATGGAAAACAAATGCTTCAGACCCAGTTGGTTGGCTCTGCCTAACTCCAGGAATCTTCCATCTGGGAGGCTGAGAGAAGGAAGTCTTCCAGAAGCAGGTAACAACAGGTCTGTGTATCTCTGCAGAGTCAGGTGTGGATAAGGAAGCTGGGTCTGCTGGAACTGGTCATGTTACATCCACAAAATAAAGTTATAAGTAATCTGGAAATCTCAGGTTTGCCCTTACCTTAATGCTGCCTAGAATCATCTGAGAGGAAAGTTTCAATTAAGGAATAACTTAAATCAGATTGGCTGGTAGGAGGCTGTTCTGATTATTAATTGATATACATTGGTCCATCCCACTGTGGGCAGCATTATCCCCTAGTCAGGCAGTCTTGGGGTATATAAGAAATCTTGCAAAGCATAAGCCCATATGCTGTGCTTCTGTGTCAGCTCCTACTTGAGTTCCTACTTTGATTTCCCTTAATGATAGACTTTGACCTGGAAATATAAGCCAAAAAACGTATTTGCTCTTCTCCCCGTAGCTGGTTTTGGTCAGGATGGTTTATCAAAGCAACGGAATGAAACCAGAATAAGAAGTAAACAGATGAGCAATGTGTTGATTCAGATCAGCAGAGATTTTTGACAAAGTGGGAAGCAACTGAGTGTGCTACTGGTAAGATGGCGAGATTCCCAAATGCTGTCCCCTGGTTCTGGAATATACTCGGACGGCACACTGGCAAACTCAGCAGATAGAACATATGGAGAAAACACAGTCATGCTTCTAGACAGTGCCATTCCTATGGCAACCATGAACTACCTGTGGCAATCAAGCACTTGAAGTATGGCTGCTAAAATAAAATGGGTTGTCAACATTAAATATGCATCAAATTTCAAAACTGTATTTTTTTAAAGGGCTTGAGATGTAGTTCAGTTTGTAAGACACTTCTCTAGCTGGTTCAAGCCCTAGCATTGCATCAGTTAGACATGATAGTGCAGCCTACAATTCCAGCACTAAGGAGGTAGAGGATCCAAAACTCAAGGGTATTCTCAACTGTATAGTGAGTTCAAAGGAAAGGCAGCCTGGGGCACATGAGATTCTATGAGGCAGACAGACAGACACACAGACATATATATATACACATATACACATACAGACATGCCATAAAATATCTCATATTAAAATTTTAATGCTTATCATGCTACAAAAATTGGGGATATATTTAATCAAATTTATTTGATATCAGAAACATATCATTACACTTCATTTCACCTGTTTTGGGTGGGGGTGACACACACCTTTAGTGCCAGCACTAGGGAGGTGGAGGTAGGTATATCTCTGTAAGTTTGAGGCTAGCCCAGTCTACAGAGCAGCAAATTCCAGGACAGCCAAGGCTACACAGAGAAACCCTTTTCTCAAAAAAACAACAAGAAGAAAGGAAAAAAGGAAGGAAGAAAGGAAGACAAATTTAGAAGTTGGAGCAATGGGTCAGTGCTCAAGAGGACTGATTACTCTTAAGAAGGACCTGGGTTCGGTTCCTTGCACCTACATACTGCTCACAACTGCCTGTGACTCAAACACCCTCTCATGCCTCTTCTGCCTCTGTGGCACGCTCATGGGGAACAGACATGCAGCAAAACACTCCTGCACATAAAATATATCCCACCGGTTTATTTGCTTTTTAAATGTAGCTGCTAGAACACCTTTTCAGTGCCCTGTACTTTCTGAAAGGCAGCATCTGAAGAATCTCATCCCAATCAGTTTCAAATAGTGGAAAAGAAATGTGTGCAACTGTGCCTAACATGAGCAGAAGTACAGCCAGTGGAGACTTAGATGGTCTTTCTTGAGTATCAGTGTATGTGGTGTGCCCAGGCTTCACCCTGGAAGAATTAAATGTATGCTTCATATGCAGAAATCTCAGCTGATGTGAATTACTGCTTAGAGAAAACCTAGAGTTCACACTGAGCTAGAAGCAGCCACAGAAGTGACTGTGAGGTCAGGGGAGGGTTATAAAAGCCCTGCAGGCCCTGGATTGCTTCACAAGGCATCTACAGCAGCCTGGCCTAGGTCACTTCCAGACGAACTTGTCTGGTGAGTTTGCAGATGTAGAGAAGGACCTCTGTGATGACTGTGCTTGGAGCTATGGCTCCTCAGCTCTTTTTGTAAAAGAACAAAGAGGAATTTGATTCATCCCACTTGTCTTCTTTTAAAACATAGTAAAATCAGTTTCTTTGCTTATTAGTGTGTGAGATGAGCTTGAAGAAAGGGTGAAAATGAGCCACGGAGAAACTTAAAGGCAATAAATAACATGATTCAATTTATGACAGACAGATTATAATATTGTGTATTGGGAGCTGATGGAGCTCCTGGGAGATGGAGGAACACACATGTACAGAGAGGCAAACTGTCATGCCCCAGTACAAGATGACTTATTTATAAGACTAATAACCATTTCATTATTCATACAGAAAGTAGAACACATTTTTATTATCTAGAAAAAAAAAACTTTGCCAATGATGATAGAAAAAACAAATCCCTTACTTAGAGACACTTAGAATATTCAATGGTCCCATTCTGAAATGTTACTGTCATTTACCTTAAAATAGATTATGAAGGCCAATACTCTTAGACAAGCAGCTAAAGAGGTTAAAAGTTAATAATTGTTCTAAAGAAATCGATTTATGGGACCAAAAATTAAAAAAATAATAATACAGTAATTCCAACACCAGAGAAATAGAGCCAATGGGGCAGGGCATGGGGTGTATACCGGAAATCCCAGCTACAAAGGAGCTGAGGCAGGAGGATTGCAAGCTTGGGTTACATAGTCAAAGAAATAAAGAGAAGAAAAAGAAGTATCATTAACCCTAACATACCAAGTAGTAACAGTTCTAAACCACCAGGAGCCAAGCTTGGCTAATGATGCACCTGGAAAATAGAATTGATAACCATTGTTTCCTACTGCTATTATAATACTAGGTTCTGAAAGCTGTCATCTATGGTGGGTGCAAGTTGGTTAAGCCAAAGCACATAGAGTTAATTCTCAAGAGGGGAGAAGTGAAAATGTACCTTGTACTGAAAGAATCTAATGATTCATTCTACAGTAAAGCAACAGGAGATTGGTCATTGTGAGACACTGAGGACTGCTGACGAATGGTGTATCACCTATAAAACGTTCTTTATCCAGCATTCACTTGAGCTCATAAACCATACAACTTAGTGAGATAGTGTAGGGGAGGAGAATTTCCCTCAGTCCTACAGGGCCCCTGGTTCAGTCTAAAAGTAAAAACTACAAAGTCAGATAAGCAGGACAAGAGCATACAGTGCATCTGGTGTATTTTATGTGACACACAGCCTGCAGAAGAAAATGAAGTTCTACCCCACAAAAAAAAATTAAAAATGGAAATCTGCATGTTTTTAATGTTAAGTCTGATGATGTGAATAATTGTGGACAAAGACAATCCAATCCAAAAAGAGTATGATGCTTTTGCAATTAAGACAGAGGAGCCTGTACCCAGCAAGGCTTGCTCACTGATTCCTTTCTGTGTTTCTGAGTAGAAAATTCTTCTCTTCTAGTACAGAGAGATCCCACCTAAAATGAAGGTCTTAGATCTATATTCAGGAAAAGGCTTGGTAGGTAGAAAAAAATCAGAGAGACTTTCCAGCTTCTCCAGTTTTCTCATGTTTCTTTGGATTCAAGAGTCAATGTATTAAGATACCATATTTGGGAATTACGTGGTCTGGACCCCATCAGCACATGTGATGTGCAATACACATAAGAGTGTTGGGGCTAGTCAGGACTGAGGTGTATTTTAGTAAGACTCCATGTAAAAAATGCAAAATAGGGGGACCGGGTACTGTGTGCAGAGTGAGTCCCAGCACACTCTGTAGCAGGCACAGAAAAAGTCTGCCTGTCACCATACCCACAGCTGCTGCTAAGGGAGTTTGCACGGCTACCCACCCCCACCACCAACTGAGCGAACAGATAACAAGAGGGGTTCCTGAAGGACAGACTCAGACCCCACCCAGAGAGGTGACAGGAGGCGTACAAGCCTGAGTGCCACAATTGACCAGGAGCCACCTAATCATGAACCACTGAAGCCATGGGAAAACATCAGTGCAAAAGCTTACATAATAAAACAAAAAACAACAAGGTAACTCCAGAAGAAAGTGGTGATCCTACAAATACAAGATCTGAACTGAGCAATGAAGAGGAAACAGAAGCAACAACAAAAATTCCTTTTTGATGAAGCTCTCAAAGAAGATATGAAAAATATCCTTAAAGAAATGGAAGAAAGTACAAACAAAAAATTGGAAGAGATGAACAAATCTATGAAAGAAACATGCCAGGAACTAAAAACTGAAATAGAAGCAATAAAAAAGGCACAAAATGAGGCAAAGATAGAAATAGAAAACCTGAAGAAAAAAGCTGGAACCAAAGATAGAAGCATAACAAACAGAGTTCAAGAGATGGAAGACAGAATCTCTGAAGTGGAAGACTCAGTAGCTCAAATAGATATATCAGTCAAAGAAAATAGTAAAACTAAAAAAGCCATATCTCAAAATGTTCAGGAAATCTGGGACACCATGAAAAGACCTAATTTGAGAATAATAGGAATAGAAGAAGGAGAAGAATACCAGCTC
>PVIH01014322.1:0-54323 GCA_004025045.1 Sigmodon hispidus | reverse complement strand
AGCATAAATTCCCTTTAACCTTGAAAGTCTAAGCCCCTCATGCCTCCGTTGTGGTGGGTTGAAAGTTCATACCCTGTTGAGGAGTGAGGACCCACCCCCACCCTAGTCTGGACTGGTAACTGGTGAGTGGTTTTGAGGAGTCTTGCATCTCTCTACTGAAGTTTTCCAGGCAATTTTAACGGAATTAACTATCAACATATAGCCTAACACAAAAGAAGCTGACAGTTTCCAGTCTTTTGTTCATAAATCACAGGACTGTATTACTGTTGGATGTCTGTCTCAAGTGTGAATTCATCAGCAGTGAGCTCTGGGGCTGGGGTCCTGGGGGAGCCATTTGAGACGCGACAACTTGCCAGCTTCCTGAAGAAGGAGCATCGGTCACAGCCAACTCACAAGTCGAGTCATTCCCGTGTCCTCAGGAGTCGGTTCTTGTTTGGAGAGAGGCTCAAAGCCACCAATGGGAGGTGGTGGTCTCAAGCCTCGGTGACTGGATTCCCTGGGACTTGGACCCTTAGAAACGAAGTTGTCAAGAGTGAGCTATGTCTTACCTACTAATAGTGTGTAAATTTGTTTACAGAAAAAAATATTAAAAACCTGGAACTGCTCCAAGTGTCTGCAGAAGGACACCCTGCGACCTCTGGGTGTACTAGGCCAAGCAGCCTGCTGGTGCCAACTCCAATGCCCACTGATGGAGTCCCTTATATTGTCGGGTTCCAGAAGAGTCTGCCTCCCAGACCCAAGAGGCCCTTGTCAGGGAGTGCAGTCCTTAAGAAGGCAGACATGAGACTCCCATTCTAGGAAACAGCAAAATCCAGTTGGCACTTCCTAGCCCAAAGGGGTCTTGGATCCGACTGGGGAACTCCACTTGAGAGACTCCGACCTGCAGTCTTGACTCAGGTCGTGCATAGCTGCCCTGGAATTTGTGTGTGAGCCTAGAAGGACCAGCGCTCTTTAGGAGACAGGTCTCCATACTGCAACAACGGTGTGGTGATCACATTACTGCTGTGGAGATGTCTACTAGGGAATCCTCATATCAAGCTCCAAATTAGGATTTTGGCAATGAAATCGAGTTTGACACACTTCTATGCTAGATTCTCTATCCAGTATAGTAAAGTAAAGCACCTTTGGGTTAAAAATATTAAGCTCCACAACAACCCGACTTCAGTGTTTTATGTGATTTCCTTAGGTTCCATGGCTCCACAGCAACTTGACTTCAGTTCTCTATGTGATTTTTCATGGCTTAATAAAATGTTCTGTTGCCAAAAAAAACAAAAAAAAAAATCAGTCCGTGGAGTCCAGACTTTCTGCTGGAGGGGCATATTTCAACCTAAAAGTTCCTGGAGAGAAAGAAAGAGAAAGAGAGAGAGAGAGGAGGGTGAAGCCTGAGTCAGTTGAAGTGCACACACCACCCTCCTGCCCCAGCTGCTACTTAGGAGGGGCTACTCTCATGCACAGCTGATGTTATTTGTTACCAGATTCTCTGGGGAAAGTGCCCAAGAGAGCACCACAGCTCATCTCTGCATGCCTTGGGTCTCTTTCTCTGGACATGGACCCTGCACCCAGGCTGGCAGCATACACTTGGGGCGGGGGGGGGAGGAGTAGGAAAGGCCTGGACTTAGAAGGTGCAGGCCAGCTCTGGGAAGGGAGACAGCCACCTGTACACCACTGGATCTCTCAGGTCACAGATTTCGGCTTCTAAAAGCTCTCCAGGTGGTAAAGATCAGCAGGAAACTGTACACAACCTGAGATAGAGGTCCTGAGAACCCAGAGACGGGCAAAAGGGGACCAACTTTCCTAGCTTTACTGTAAGTTTTCCGAAACAAAGAGCAATTGGAAACCTAGTGGTCCAGGTGTGTGGTAATAATGTTAATAATCCCAGAACTCTGGAGGCCAAGACAGGGGGAACATGAGTTCAAAGCCAGACAACCAAAACAACAAAAGAATAAGCTTGGAATAATACAAGAGACATATTGAAATTTGAAAAACAAAGACATACTATAGGAAATAAGAAACAAGGGGAAGGAAGCAGCAGCCTATGAGCAAGGCACAAGGACACACAGCTCCTTGAACTGACAGAGTAGCCCAGGTAGGGCTACCTACTTAAACTGACTGCCCCACCCTTAATTTACACATATCTTCCAGGAGGTGGCAGCACTCACTGGCAATTCCACAACCAGCTTATTCTGTATAAATAAGGAGGATCTGAGTGTGAGTATGTGTGTGTGTTTTCATGTGTTCAGATGCCTAAAGAGGCCAGGAGAGGGCTCTGGATACCCTAGAGCTGAAATTACAGGCAGTAATGAATGGTACAGGAACTGAACCCAGGTCCTTTTAAATAAGCTGGCTTTAAGGACAAGTTTACTCTATTTTCAAAAGGCCAAGCAGCCATGGGCAATTCTCCCAGGAGCCATAATGAGCACAGAAAGGAAGATACAGCACCTCCCAGTGTTTACCTTGCCGGTTGAAGTCCATGGACGGTTGCTTGCAATCCTGAGCACGGTGGCCAGTAGCCCCACAGTTGTAACAGGACAGATTCCCACTCTTTTTGTGACTGGAGCCATTGGTACTGCCCACCAGGCCTTGGGTTTGGTACACCCCTGCTGTCCCAGCCATGAAGTTCTGCATGGGTGGTACTGCAAAAGTAGATTGCCCACCTAGGACGGGGTCCGGAGTCACACTGCCACTGTAGGGCGCGTGTACAACAGGGAAGGCAGAGCCACCACCATACTGCTGGGTACTGACGTAGCCATTGCTGCACATGGGACTGAAGGGCAGGAAAGGGAAGGTAAACATGGATGGCCCAGAGAATGGGTGCTGGAAGTAGTTGGCATAGCTGACAGTCAGGCCACTGGAGCCACAGCTGCCACTGCACCCACAGGACGTGCACACAATGCAGCCAGGTGGGGGCGGCGCAGGCTGTGGGGGTGCCGGGGGCTGTTGATGGTGGTGGTGATGATGGTGGTTCTGACTTGAGGCAGGAATGTTTCCTGGGGAGCTGCTGCCGGCACCGCCGCCGCTGTAGAAGCTGCTTTCAGGGACGGAGGAGAGGGCAGGGCTGGAGCTGGGGGCAGGGCAACTGGGCAGAGTGGCCATGCTTGCAAAAGATGTGGAAGGGTGGCTGCTGGGGGAGGCAGTGTTGCTGTTGGCGCAGAAGCTGCCCTGCAGTGGGCCCACAGGCACACTGCTCACTGCAGAGAAGGCAACTTTGGTGTTGGCTGTATACAGAGCAGTCCGGGGGTTGATTATTGCAGGGGGCACACTGATCTGCCCATTGCTGGGGCAAGAAGTCTGCCCAGAGATGGCAGCATCAGCAGGGACAGAGGAGGATAGCAGCAGCTTGATGGGCGGCCGGGCCACATGCAGGACAGTGCTCGGTGTCCCTGTGGCGGCAGAGCTGGTCTCCACGGTCAGGGCCGGCTGCTGTGCTGTCTTGAGCACTCTGTCCAGTGTGGCTGCATGGACAACTTTGGCCCGGGGACCAAAGGAGACCGTGGGTGATACGGAGTTGTTCTCTACAAGGCCCGAGAGGACCTGTACTGGAGGATGGGGTGCCGCTGAGGGCAGTGTGTCCAGCACAGCTCCGCCAAAGCTCTTGTCCGCTTTTGTGCCGCTTCTAGGACCAGGCCCCTTGTTCCTTTCTTCTAGGGACAGAAGGGAGTGGACAGAGGTTGAGAGGAGCTTCACATCTGTGCTGCCTCTGTCTGACTTGTGCACCGAGTTCAGCATGCGGACAGGTGCCAGGTGTGAAGCTGCAGGCATCAGCTGTGGAGGCAGGGGATGGTGACCTGCAGGGCTGGAGCCAGCCTCATTCTGCACAGGAAGAACCTGGGCTGTGGGTCTGGCAGAGCTGGATGGGAAGTGAGTCAGCAGCATCACAGGCTTCTCCTTATCAGTACCCTCGACATGTATGTCGACACCTGAGGACGGAAAAGACTGTCAGCACAGTGTGCACCCAGAAGCAAGCTCAGAAGACGAGGCAGCAAACAGGCCACAGCACAGGTGTCTTACGTCTATCGCTCTCCTCAGCGCTGTCTGAACTCTCCTCTCGCACCTGCACACCCATGGGGCTAGAGGAGGAGCTGGAATACTCGGAGGAGCTGCCTTCCCGGGGCAGCTGGTGAGCCGGAGGCTCCACCTCCACCCGCAGCTCTGTGGAGAAGGCAGGGAGAGGTCAATAGCTCTGTAGCACTCGCCCACAGACAAGAACCCTGCCAGAAACACTAGAAAACACGCTCCCCACTCATGGTCATATTAAGCTCCAAGAATCTTGAAAACTGCACCAATCACTCAAGGCCATATTGTTAGGTGACAGATGAAAGCGGGTATTTCTGACTCAGGCCAGTGCTCTGCAAGGTTGATGCCTAGTCACTGTGGGGGCACCCTGTTCTGTCCTGAAGAGTACAGAACAGCACTGTATTATCTGCCATGAAGGCTCCCTACGGCAGACTGAATTGTTCAAGATGGACATTTATTTCTTACCAATCTGCCATGACTCTTGCTATTCATCACATCTTGTTGATGAATAAAGCAATGTCCAGTGCTTCCTGCAGGACAACACAGCCACTAACTCCTATGCCCCCAGCCTCTTCCACAGACAGGAGACGGGAAGAGGAGGAGGAGGAGAGAGGCTGAAAACCCAGGTCCTTAAGCCTGTTAAGTTTCCAGTGGAAAGACAGGAAGAACAGTGGTCAGAGAATGGGCACCAGGCCACAGTTCATGACAGGCGCCTGCATGGCGAGGGCCTTTCACTTCTCTGGACTGTATCTTGCTTTCTCCCCACAGCATAAGAGTTCAGGGTCTAACATCGCTGCCTAAATAATATGAGGCTAGGTACCAGTGTCTGGTACCTAAGGTCATCCATACAATTACTTTCCTGTACTAAACACTATAAAGTCAAGATAAAGAAAATTAAGTGTAAGCATTTAAAACCTGTAAATAAAAAAACAAGAGTGATCTGAAGTCTAATTCTGATTCAAAAGAATACCATACCACACCTGTACACATGCCACACATCTGAACCACAGGCCCTCACACACCTGCAGCATGGCTGCTATGCCCAGGCTGCACAGGCCCCACGTGGCTGGTGGGGGTGACTCGGGCCACTCCACTGCTGGTGACCAAGGTGGGGGCTGAGGAGTTGAGGCACCGTCTCTCTGACTTTTCCCTGTGAATGACAAGCACAGTCAGAAAGCTCCTCCTCTGTCACACTCCATCTTCCAGTGCACCTTCCTGGCAGGTGTACAGAGGCCAGAGCCACACCTGTGATGTTGGGCATCACCTGACGACTGGGTGAGAAAGTAAGCTGGATCCTGACATTTAAAAACTTGCAGGTTCTAACACTACTCAGTACATGAGAAACTAAAAATGGACACAATTTATTTTGTGCTGATTTGGTGTTTTGAGACACCAGCTCACTATGTAGCCCAGGCTACCTCAAACTCAAATCCTGATCTTCCTGTCTCAGCCTCGATGCTAGGACTGCAGTGTGCTTACACCCAGAGAAGCAGACATTAAGTGATTTCTTTATTGTTTGCTTGTTTTTGTTTCTTTGAGACAGGTTTCTCTGTGTAGTCCTCACTGTTCAGGAACTAGCTCAGGTAGCCCAGGGTGGCCTTGAACTCACAGAGATCCACTTGCCTCTGCCTTCCAAATGCTGGAATTAAAGATGTGCACCACCACCACTCAGCATACATCAAATGATTTCATGCTTACTTTTCCAGCTCCAACTGAGTCTTGAGCTTTTTCTTTGCTCCCATGGTGAGGGACTCAAATTTATTCAGATCTTCTTCAGTAAGGCTCAAAAACTTGCATAGGAGAAATAAAAGACAGTTACAACGAGGACTCTGAAACCAACAAACCTGGATCTGAGTGCAGGGTAACAGATCAATATGCTAGCAAACAAAAGACTGGAGACATGGACACCATTTCCCATTGCTCTAAAGAGCTGTGGCCTCTCCTCTGTACCTCACCACAAGTGCAGCTGACAGGCACCTTACAACAGCCCTCTGGTCCCTACACCCCAGTTGCTAGGCAGAGATGTACACCTTGGACAATTTTAACCGTCATTTTTTTTACAATGCAGACTGTCCCTGTCCTCTGGGGAAGGTCTCATTGGCGAGTACCAGCCTCTGCACACAGAGGCAGAGCACAGTTGCCTTAAGACCATTCTTTTGGTAATCACCTTCAGTAGCTTGGTAAGGATCCAAGTAATCTAGAAAAAGGCACTATCCAGATGAAATGATAACTAATGCACAGGCCTGATGCCCCAGGACAACTGGCAACACAAGTGGCTTACCACATCACAGCCAATTATGGAATTCAGTTATCTCATAATTCTGAGTAGAAAATTCAAATTAAACATGACAATGTCAGATTCAGGGGCCATCGGCAGAAGTACAGCAGCACTAACGTACTCTAGGTTTAACAGTAGAGCTTTAGCTGTATGGAACTATTTTATTACAGAGCCATCTTGTCCAGCAGGGGGAGTTCAGGTTTCAAACACCTTGTGCAGCTATCACTTGGCTTGGCTGGCGCCATTGAGGCATCTCTAGTCAAAACTGCCCTCTAAAACATTGCTCTCTGAGCAGGCCACCTCTCTTCCATGACTCCAGGTCTAACCATTAAATGCAGCCTTGGTTGTCTGTGCCCCCACTTGCTTGTGTCCAAGGCAATGATTCTGTGAGCTGTCCATGCATAGGGGCTGTTTCAAAGAGGAACAAACTAATCTGAAGGAGCATTGGCCTATAGCAGGTTTAAGGGTCTCTGGTTAGTCAAGACCTGAGTGAGACATCTAGAAAAGTTTGTGCTTATGACAAATCCTGCTTTGGTTTGTTTTGGCTTCAGACAGCCTGGAAGCGAAATCCTTGTCCCTTCTAATACCAAGCTCTAGGATCATCACCCAAGTTCTTGACACCTCCAGGAATGAGGACAGGCTATTAGAAGAACACCAAGCACCCCATGTGACCCTTTAGGTTGCCAACATACCTTCTCCATGGTTAGCTGTTTAAAGACGGGGTAATACTTGTGCAAACGCAGCTTCCTAAGCCAGTCTAAAATCCCATTTTGCTCTTGGGGCTGAGGGGCCTGCAGACTAGAGGGCATCAGGATGGTAGGGGAGTTGTCTACTTGGGTCCGGTAAGCCAGCGCTGAGCCTGTACCCCCTGTATGGGAGCAGTGGGGCAGGGAAGCAGATGCACTGGCCGAGTGCTGCAGGTGGTGTTGGGTGCTGCTTTGCGAGGATGGGATGCCAGCCACTCCACACACAGGCCTGCAGGATAGGGGATAATGAAGTATAAGCACTGCTCTACAAGACTGCCAACTGGCACCAGGAGATTAGAGGTACCTCATGCTGGCATCTACTCGTTATGGCTTCTGATGGTTAGCTCATAGCATACTTGGGGCTAATCAATGTCCTGTCTACTACCACGCCCCTCATGACTTCCCTCCTCATAGCACAGTGCCCACAAGAACACTCCTGTGCCTACATGCTGTGTGTATCCACGTACACTAGAGATACACTAGAGCAACCTGGTGTCTGTCACTTCTAAGGGACAAGATGATATCAATAGATTATCATTAAAACAAGCTACTCAGCACCGTAAGAAATCCATGAGACTGGGAATCCAAAAACTGCATTCTTTCTACCCAATTCTTCTCCTGGCATTATCTAAGATCTAGGTTGAGCAGACAGCTACCTCTGACAGCAGCTGCTTACATACACTTGGGAAGCAGTGCTGACCATGCGAGCTAGAGAGGATCACTCACCTTCCCGACATGCCCATCATGGCACCTACTTTAGGAAGGGAGGGGTTGCCAGGACCTACAAGTAAAAGAAAAGCATCATTGAAACTACAGAAAATAATGTAACTTTATTTTAATTGTGTTTTTAAATATGGAACGCTTCACAAATTTGCATGTCATTCTTGCGCAGGGGCCATGCTAATCTCTGTATCATACATTCAAATTTTAGTGTATGTGCTGCCAAAGCAAGCACTATTTTTATTTTTTAACCATTTCACAAACTTACTTGGACTTTGGAGCTGTTGGGTGGGAGATGAAGTGCTGAAGAACTTCCTAACATGGTCATGTTTCAGTGTGTGCGAAGGTATGGAAGTCAAATACCTGGGGAGTAACATGGCAGCTTGTCAGCACTGACATCACTCACAGAGAGAGAGAGAGAGAGAGAGACTGACATCACTCACAGAGAGAGAGAGAGAGAGAGAGAGAGAGAGAGAGAGAGAGAGAGAGAGAGAGATTGGGGAAACCCGAAAACTTCACTCTAAGATAATGAGATATTAGAGAAAAAAAAGAACTAGGCCAATAGCTGACACTCTTCTTGCTTTTATCCAACATACACGAAGCCCTCCCTGGGTTCCATTCCTAGTACCACATCAAGTGTGTATAGTGAGGCACACCTTTGGCCCCAGCCCTTGGGAGGTCATCCTCAGTGTCAAACAAAACAGAACAGAACTAATGAGCCTCAACACTGCATGTACCATGTGTGGGACATGGCTGAGGATTCAGTGAACCTATTTTCATTCTGACAAGCTTCAGATTTTTCTTTTCCCCAAGACAGGATTTCTCTGTGTAGCCCAGGCTGTCCCAGAACTCACTCTATGGACCAGACTGGCCTTGAACTCATGGAGATCCACCTGCTTCCTGAGTGCTGGGATTAAAGGCATGCACCACTATCATCCAGCCACAGTTCCAGCTTTTAACCACACAACACATCTCACAAGGACAGCAAAACCCCACACTGCACAAGCTTTTAATTCCTTTACTTCATCCTCAGCTCACCTCAAGGTTGTCAATATCCTTCAAATCCTTACAACAGATAGTCCTGGAGATAAAGGAAAGACTACACCAGAGCTGCCACAGTCACCTGGTCAAGAGCCTTCCTTACCTTAGACCTGCTTCCAAATCCACGTGGTTACGCTCCACATAGAAGGTGTCTGGGCCAGCCAAGCAAGGAATGAGTTTGTCCAAGTTCTCTTCAGGGTAGAGCTGAGATAGCTGAAGGCAAGACAAGGCAGAAGGTCATCTCCACAACACACCAGCACACTGCCCTGCCCTGCCCTGCTACAACAGGGCTGGCAAGGGGCCTCCGGAACATCTGTGCTAGGACACTTTGGATCCTTCCAGCTGCTTGGGTTCTATACACATGTAAGACACCCCACCACAAGGAGGTGATGTCCTACAATCTACTCATCCTAATTATCCCTGAGTCTAACATAGTTTGAGCCACAGGGCCAGTTCTTGACCAGAATCCAGACAGGGACCAGGCCTGCAAAGAAAGCAAAGACTCTGCAATGCTACAACATGGTAAGTACAGATGAGATAAAATGGATATATTCCCCTGGGCCATACATAGCTACTATATAGAGGTAGAGAGCCAAGGGTGGCACAAGTATCCTGGGAAAAGATCTAAACTCCCAGGGCCTTGTCTCTAAGGCAAAGGTTTTAGGGGAGAAACAAGAACATGACATTTTCCTGGCCCAGTGTGAAAAAAAATGACCCCAGTTTCTTAGGCAAGCAGTGCTCAGGATGGAAGAGAAAAGCAAACATCTTCTGGCCCTGGGTGTAAGGTCCTACTCGACACACAAGCAGAGGTCATCCACTACTGGGAAGGGGCTGAGGTTCTGACAAAAGTCTAGCTTCCAAAGCCCAGGAACAAGAGCCCTGTGTCTAGGACCATGACCAGAATGAGAGAGTGGAGAATCCTCCTTTCACCCTTCCATAAGTCTAGCCCCAGGTAATGGGCATTGGTAGCCCATCCTTGAGAGAGCACACAAACAGGAAGAGTCTTATTGGTGTATTGGGACAGCTAAAAGTGTAGCGTTAAACAAGGCTCTGGCAGCTCAAGACCCAGGAAGCAGCAGCCCATTTAAGATGTTATGATCACATCCAGGGCCAGCCACACTCACCTGGCAGGAGATGAGTACCACTATAGGCATGACCACTGTTTCCTCAGATCCTACAGCCTTCCAAACATAATGACTAACACTGAATAAAAATTTGAAAGACATGAGAAAATACAGGGATAGGGAGACTATTGTCAATGTTGTCAAGAGATAAATTAGGTGGAGTGGCTCATGCTTGTGACTCCGAACTTCTCTCTGTTGACAGTTATGACTAGGTAAAGGACAGAAGCCACTGCTGTCACTGCACCACGTACTTCTTTACTGCTTGAAGAGCCTTTCTTTGTCACCTTACCTTTGAAATGAATTCAGTCACTTCTGAGGAAGACTTAGTTACTGATGTTATTGAAGAATCAGACCATAAGACCTTAAAGACAAATAAACAAGCCTTAAAAAACAGACACCACATAATCAGATTCCAATTGTTCAGAGTTCACAGCGAATAACTACTGCCTGGTGAATGGGGCACTCACACTTGTGACTTGGTATTAAGACAACAGTCACATAATCCACATCCAATTACGTACGACCAAGTCAGTAGAGCAAGGGGCCACTCCTAGGGAATCGCCTGCCATCTACGCACCCATGTGCACCAGGCATGCTTCCTTCTCTTCATGGTGCACGTAGTTTAAAACATAGCACCAAGTCATCAGAAATCAGCCTCTTCACTAAGAAGCAGGTGTCTGTGCCCCACAGATGCTGTGGTTATGGAAAACTTGAGTGCAGGCCTGCCATGGCCTTCAGAGTCTGAGGTAAGCAGGGCTTGGTAGCAGAAGCTGCACCGGCTTGTGGGCCTGGCATTTGTTTTACCCCATGGCACTGGGGCCAGCATGACCTGACCTCATGAAACTCGTGGCACCGGCTAAGCACTCCTGGCATCCCTTCTTGACTGCAACAAGCCTATTGCTCACAACAGTGCCATGCAGCCTGAATGCAGCTGCTTCTGCAGGGGTGTGTGTGTGTGTGTGTGTGTGTGTGTGTGTGTGTGTGTGTATGTGTGTGTGTGTATGAGGGGTCTGTGCAAAGGACAACATGGACCCACTTAGAAAGACAAGGATAGGAGGCATAAGGAAAAATAGGCCAACTGGGAGATACAAAACACACAAAATTTTGCCTAAAATCCAAAAGTCATTGCCCAAAAGGTACACATCCCGTTTAACCTGGTGTGGAGGCAAGAGTTTAAGATACCAAGCCCCTAATCCCTTCTTCGCATAGCTGAGACACCCCTGACCTGGGAAGGCTCAGTTATGTTCCTCTCATCTGTGAGATCCCCATGGATCTGTGTGTTTCAGCATCTGCACGTGTGGCAGCTCTCACAAAAGTACAGCAAACGGAGAGAAGGCCCTATGACTTTCTCACAGGTGGGCAACTCCAGTCTCAGTGCTATCTGCTGCAAGGAGTGTGGTTTCTTCAACCTGTGCTTCTTGGCTTCCCACAATCCCTCAAAGCTGGAGTTCCTAGGTTTAGGCCATAACAACCCCAACATCCCAGACTGAGGTGAAAGCTTGAGTTACCCAGAGCCTTGAGTAGAGATGGCTGGTTTGCAATCTCTTTTTAGCAGAAATATTTTCTCCCACATCTTACCCAAGGAAAGCACAAAGTACACAGCCAAATAAGGGCAGTAGGACAGCCATGCTCAAAGTAGTCGTCCAACTCCTGCCATGGTCCCAGGGTGCACTAGCCTCATACTCTCCAACCACTCAACACAAGGCACTGAAGGAAGACAGGCCACCACAAAGACATGGAGATGTAATGCACCCAAATCAGAGCTGGCATCTGCCATCCACCTCTAGGAGCCAATTTCTTCCCACTCCGTCAGCAGGCACTGCAGGAAAGTTGAGGCACACAGCACCAATTACTTCCTCCAAGAGCTGCAGAGCCATAGTGGGGCTGAATTGAATCTTTCATCACACAAGAAATAAGCAACATGGGCTGGAGAGACGGCTCAATGGTTAAGAGCACTGACTGCTCTGCCAGAGGACCGAGGTTCAATTCCCAGCACCCACATGGCAGTTCACAACTGTCTGTAACTAGTTCCAGGAAATCCAATGCCCTCATACAAACATATATGGGGCAAAACACTAACATAAATAAAATAAACATATTTAAAAAAAAAAGCAACAAACAGGTTCAGGTCAGCTCTACATGCAGCCTCATTTCCAAATAGCATGCAGTTCCTCTGTCTAGAGCCACCAAAATGGCATGTGCTTTATTCTGTAGCAGCCAGGTGCTGGGCAGATGGTCCCACCCAGCCTACAAGGTATCTTGTAAGAGCCTCTACTCTTCTCAAACTCCCAGCCATCTTAAGGAAAAAAAATAACATGGAGGATGAAGGCCTGCAACCCACATTCTCAGTGAACTTGATGCCAAGAAAGGAAAGAAGAGCTTAGCTGAGGCAACTGAGACAAGCAATGGTCTGGCACAGCAGGTGCACAGACCTCAGGGAAGGATCTGGAGGAAATCCCAAAGCCAATAAACGTCCAAACATCTAAACTAGAAAACCCTACTTGGGAGGCTGAAGCAAGAGAATGGCACACTCAAAGCCAGACTCAAATACACAATAAAACCTTAGGCCCTATCAAGAAGTTCAAAATGTATAAAAAATGTATCAAAAACGTTCACTTTTGATTATAGTTGATGGTGAGACACACATATTTGTGATCAGATGTTGTGGCACTTGTGAAACCATCTCTCACCAGGACAGGTGAGCACGTCACCCCTAAGCCTCAGCAGACTTTCATTCTTTCCATAGAAACTTTCTGGCATGCTCCCTCACCATGGAGTAGTCTGCATTTTATTGAGTTGTATGTAACTGACTTACACAGTATACAAATGTTTGGAGGAGAGTCTGAGTCACTGTACTCTCTGTGCCTCTCTTGAGCAGTGTCTCACCTGTGGACAGTATAGCCCTGGAGATCCAAGTTCCTAGGGTGACACACCATTCATCTTGCATCCTTAAGTATCATAAATAAAGTTGTGCAGTACCACAAATAAAACTATCCAGCAGAGCTGGAGAGATGGCTCAGAGGTTAAGAGCACTGATTGTTCTTCCTGAGGTCCTGAGTTCAATTCCTAGCAACCACATGGTGGCTCACAACCATATGTGATGACATCTGGTACCCTCTTCTGTATACTGTATACATAATCAATTAATCAATCAATCTTTAAAAAAAGTATGCAGCACACAAGTAAACAAGGGTCTGAAGCAAATGTGCATTCAAAGGCTGCACTGAGGAATCCCTTTGCCTTTTCAAATGTGTCACTTGCCCAGTGTGCATAAGCCATTCCCCACTCCCAACAGCAGCACACAGAACTCCAGCCTTCCTCATGTCAGCTCTTCCCACAGGCAAGAGCTCTTCCATAGTGCTTTAACACTGTGCCCCAGCTATGAGGCTGCTAGCATGCTTTTGCATACATGCTCGCTGCCTGCCACGCCTCTTTCTTGGTACTCTATCCAGTTCTTAGTCATTCATATTCTTTTCTCCCTTCCTCCATCTCTCCCCCTTCTCTTTCTCCCTCTCCTCCTCTTTGCTTCTCACTCTGTAGACCAAGCTGGCTGCAAGCTGGCCTCAAGCTCCCAAGGCACGCACTACCATTGCCTGGCTGACTGCATGTTCTTATTACTGAGCTTTGAGACCTCTTTGTAGACTTTGGGTGTCAACTCTTCATGCCCCTTCCTGCCTTATGGCCAGCCCACCCATTCTCTTCAGAGCCTCAGACAACAGCTTTACAAAGAACAGCAGTCCTAGCTAATAGCTGCAACTTTTATAGAACACATTTTAGCACTGGACTCTGAGGCGTTTTGCTAGTTTGTTTCCCAAAGCTTTCTCTCTTCTCTCTCCCCTTCTTTCTAAAAAAGATTTATTTTATTTATTTAATATGTATACAGTTTTCAGCCTGCATGTATACCTGCATCAAATCTCATTATAAATGGTTGTGAGTCACCATGTGGTTTTGAACTCAGGATCTCTGAAGAGCAGCCTGTGTTCTTAATCATCTTTCCAGTCCTCTTTTCTCTCTCCTCTGTCCCCGCTCTCTAGTTTTTTGAGGCAGGGTTTCTCCTTGTAGCCCTTGCTGTCCTGGAACTTGCTCTGTAGACCAGGCCAGCCTCAAGCTCAGAGATCTGCCTGCCACTGCCTCCCCAGTACTAGGATTAAAGGAGTGGGCACCACTGCCCAGCTCTTTCTCTGCTTTCTTCTAGAAGCTTTATAGCTTCTGACTCCCAGTCAGATCTCTGGTCATTAACATCTGTGAGGGAGGTTTAGGGCAGGTGACTATTCCAAACAGTGTTTTGTCCTTGAGCCTCTGGCCCCTATGAAGCCTACCTGTGCGGCCCTCTGAGCAGAAAGCATCTCCAGTGGTTTGTGGCACTGATCAACGGATGAACACTAAGCAAGTCTGCCCCAGCATAGCCACACTGCACCTTAGAGACACTGCTGCTGCCCTCAGCACACAACTCCTCCTCCTCCCTCTCTAGTAAGAGCTCCTTCTTCCAACATCCACCTCTATGTGGAAAAGCTGTAGGCAGTTCTGGAGATCATGCACCAAAGCCCCGATTCCCTTGCCACAGTAACTGCACTGAGGACCAGGAGGCTCCAAGCCCACCGTGACAGACTGGCAGAGCAAAGCTGACTACCAAGATGGCTCCACTGCACATCACCTCTACAAACAGTCCCCACTGGGCTGACAACATCCCTCTCAGACATACTAGAGCAAACCATGACAGAAAGGAGTGACTTGTGAGTACACCCTCAGATACTATAAGACATCCAGACTTCTAGGTGTGTAGATAGCTATGGCAGCACGGCCAGGGTCCTGTAGAACTTGCTGTCCTCTCTACCTTGAGGATTGGGGCTTGTTGGGTCCATGGTGCTCCAGTGTTACCTACCAGTTAACAACCTCTGGAACATATACCAAGGGTTCTCTTTGTGTTCAGAAAACACCCCACCTGTGGTTCAAAGGGTTCTCACCACACAGCACCTCCTGAAAAACCAGCCCACACTCACACACAACACTAAACAAGAGTCTCTTCAGAGTGTGCTTCCCAGTAATGCCAGGGCAGATTCTTATCTGATCTGATCTGTCCAGGTCTGAAGACAGAGTCTGAGAAATATCTAACCTGCCATGCCAGATGCGTAACAAAACTCTGATATACAAGCTGGCAATACATTTCCCAGTTTCCTTTGTAGATAAGTGAGACCAAGAAACTGAATTCTTGTCAAGAAAATCTAAGTGGAAGCTCTCCAGCTACTCCTGAGCATGTCCCTCCTCTCTAGTTTGGACCCTGCTCACAGTTAAGTGAGCACTAGAGCCCTCGCTGCCATCCTGATACACAAGGTCAAAGACTATATCCTGTGAACATACACAGAGTAAAAGCTTGAGTTAGCCAGGACTGAGTTCTGATGGAGGCCTGGGACTGCGTCCCTGAACACCGTAACAGAGAATAAAGGGACTGTCTAAGCCTTTGTTATGGCAGGCCTCTCTTCCTGGTGATTCAGTGTGGAGCACATGGTAGACACCAAGTGGCCATGGCTATGCAGTCAGCATGCACGTCTCATCTAGGGGTATTCACTGTCCTAGAGTGCCCAGTGCCACAGTCTGGACTTCACTCTCTCTAGACCCAGCTCAAATGCAACCATATCTCCCCTCCCCCAGGGAGAAAGGCCACAAGCAGGTTCAGCCATTGTCCTAGTTACAAGTGACAAGAACGGAACTGATGTTCTTTAGAGCTTAGCTTCTCACTGAGAAGGTGGCCGTCCCCCGATACCTTAACCTACTCCAAAGACACCTGCCCCAGCCAGGCTCCAGGCCCATCCCACTCAGCACCACTGCTCTGAGAGCAACACAACTTTTATTCAGGTACACAAATGTGCCCCTCAATACCCCCAAGGGGAGAGAAAAAACGGCATCTTACCTCAAAGGAACACTCAACACTTCTGTCATTTTTCGTGTGGGATAATCCCTTCAGGTCTATTTTTTCAACACTCGCTGTAAAAGCAAACACAAAATTGTAAGAAGGCAGTAAGACTTTGAGATACAAATGATTGCTGAGTATGTGACAAGTAGCTATTCCATCCAAGGCTGCCAGAACCAAGACCCGAGTAGCACCTGCACCAGCCTCAACTCACACTGCATCTTGTAAGCCTAAGGGATACTGAGATGCCAACCACATCTCATGAAAGGGAGTATAGGAAATTTAAGTGGGACAGCACGTTTGTGAGCCCTTGTGCTGTCTGTCTTTCAAGACAGTCAAAAACTGGATCCAAAGCCTGAGAAACTCATGAACATGTCTCCCATGGACCTGGACAACATTGCTTAGCTTTGCTGCTAGGGCAAAAATGAAAGCTCTGATGGCAAGGTCTGGGAGGAGTAACAGGGGTGCCCAAACAGTGTGACAAGTTTACGGGGTTGGGACCATGCTAAAGGGAGACTTGCTGTCACCACAAAACTCTGAAGTCTTGCTTTACTTCCTGTTCCAAACCTTTCTCCTCAGAAACAAAGAACACCATTAAACTATAAGCACTGTTTCCAGACAAGCCCAAACATGTGCTCACAATCAAGCTCTTTGCCATCCCCCAGCTTACAGTGCCACTAAGTGATCCCCATCCAGGGACTCAGCTGCTTCTTCCACACAGTCACTCCTCACAGACATGAGAGTATCATAACCCACTGCATTAGGCAACCGGGGAAGACCACAGCTGAGGAGCACTGCTATGTTGGTTGAGCTTCCAGGATGCCACCTCTGTATCCTCCAGAGCTTTCTGCACACTCTGAACCCTAGTGATAGATGGTGATATACTCACTAGGCTTTATACTTCCTGCAGGTACACTCTTCTGGTCAACAAAGCCAGAACCCTCCAGAATGCTAGCCCTGTGAGATGTTGTGGAACATCTTTTCCAAAGAAGTTTTATACACAAAAGATCTAGAGGAAAAAAAAACTTCAGCAATGGCAACCTGCTCTATGAGGCTGCACTGGGAGGTTCCTATACCTGTAATGCTCCATGCTGGAGTCACTAACTGTGGTATTCATTTAAATGTATTAAGATAGAATAAAAATGGACTAAACTCTAGTCTAGGTACTAAACAGACGTGTGTGTGGCCACTACCCTGGGCGGTGAAGAATGGGCATTTCCAGTATTCAAGTGTCTTGTTAGAGCTATCAGAACTGATAGCATATAGACCAAACTACCTCCTCCCATTTGTGTGAACAGTTTCTTGGCACATGGCTACTCAATTTGCTCTAGTACCACTGACAGGGATTCTCCATCCACTAAAGTGAAGTTGGGTTCAAGAGTAGACAGACACTACATTAGGATCCCAGTCTGAACACTGTACCATACTACAGCATAGCACTCGGTCATAACACATGCCAGCTGCAGGAGAAATGGGGACAGATCAGGTGCCCACTGAGAGAAAAGATGTGCCATCATCTTGATGGCCATCATGGCACCACCCTTGCCACTCCAGCCACTCTAAGGGGCCAGCAGAAAGCAACCCCTCTGCACAGACTCAGTGCACCACTCTAGACTACACTCCTATAAAGACCAGTGAATCAATCTGTACCCAGTGTTCCCAGACCAAAGAGCATCAGGGTGTATGAGAAAGGAAAAAGGAAAAACCCATTTGGACCAAGGAAATGACTCAGGGCTGGACAGGAAAACAGGCAAAGGAGATGATTATCATTTAGCTGTTTGCATATAAAAGCATTTTGGAGCCAGGCCAAGTACTCACAGCCACCCCATTGCCCATGAAATATATTTTAACCTAAGTACAGATCTCACTGCCTTATTGCCACCAGTCTCAACACCCAACTGGTCGAAGGCTCTTCTTCAGGCTCTTGATGCCTAGCACAGCAGTGGGTTAGCGGGTAAGGGAACCTGCTACCAAGCCCAATGGCCTGATTCAATCTCCAGGACCCGAGGGATGGAAGGAGAGAACCAACACGTGAAAATCCTCTGACCTCCACAGATGTGCCACGTCACAGCACACATGCTAAATGTATAAATAAATAAATAAATAAATAAATAAATAAATAAATAAATAAATAAGTGTGATAAAAATGTTTAAAACAGCATGCTTTAGTTTACTCTCCAACTTTGAGTCATCTGAGGTTATGATTATGGGAACTGGATTGGCTGGGTGGCACAGTAAATGCCACTTATGTATATGGGCTTGGGTACAGAATTCTAGTCCCAACACCACAAAAGCAAAACAACTCACATAACTCAACAAAGCTGAAGGGTTGTCATGATATATAGTGTTTGTAATCTAACAAAGACTGCTTGAAGATCAGAGGGCAGAGCCAGCCAGTTACCCACAGAGGTCCAACAGTGATGGCATACACCTTTAATTCTAGTACTTGGGGAGGTCAAGGCAGAGTCATCTAGATCTCTGTGAGTTCAAGGTCACCCTGGACCACAGTAGATTAATCAAGTCTAAAAGAAACAGAACCAGGCACACACCTTTAATCCCAGCACTAGAAGGTTGAGACTGCAAGTAATACAGCTGGGCAGAGAAAGAAATATAAGGAAGGAGACAGGAAGAGACAGTTCCCCATCAGCTGAGGACTCAGAGCATTCAGTCTGAGGACTGGTGGAAACAGTACCTTCACCTTTGGGCCTGAGGATTCAGTAGTGGTGAGAAGCTTCTCTAATGGCTTGTTCTTCTACTTCTCTGAATGTCCAGCATTTAACCCAATATCTGGCTCTGGGTTTTTATTATGACCAATTAGGATTCGTGCAACAAAGGGTACGTGCGATGCCAGAAGCCAGACATCTCCCAGCAGCACCATGCACTAGGAAAGTCTCAACTCACAGGCAACTGCTGGGTTTTCAAGAACTGAGAATTATGACTGATAGCAATGGCACCTTATACCTGTAGTTGGCTGGTACAGCAACCAGTGGGTGCTGCCACCCTCTTCTTTTGGACAAGAAGATCAGAGACATTTAACATAATGGGCACTGCAGCTTTGTAGGGAAGACCTTTACCAGAACCCTGCCCACTGGCCTGCACAGCTCTCAGGGACACAAGTGTAGAACAGCTGGTTACCTTGGAAGCTTCCTGGGTGCCAGGGAATGCCTTTCTCGGCCTTTCTTTTCTTTTTATCTTTTTTCTTTCTTTCTTTCTTTTTTTTTTTTTTTTTAAAGATTCATTTATTTTTGAGATGGAGTCTCTTATGTAGGTCGGGCTATCCTGGAGAAATTTATTTTATTTTTATTCCGTAAGCATAAGTGTCACGAGAGTGAACTGACTTCCTATTTCAACATCTTCCCCTTACTGCTTTCCTTCATTCTCTCTGACAGCCACTGTTACTCCAGAAATGCAGAAGGTAGGCTTTAACAAAGCACCAGATAGTCAGCAGTTCTTCAAAGAATTCATTCTCCTAATACCTTACTATCAAGACAGGTGCTGAGTGCAGGTCCAGGGATCATACCAACCCAGGAACATATGCTGCCCAAAATCAAAACTAGGCTCACTATCTCAGGAGGCTTCTGAGACTGTGGTTTGTGTGGTCTGTTTTGATTTTAAAATTTTTATGAGCATTGGTGTTTTGTCTACATGTGTGTCTGTGTAAGGGCACTGGATCCCCTGGAACTACAATGTCAGTACTGGAAATCAGACCCAGGACCTCTGGAAAAGCAGCCAGCTGTCTTAACTGCTGAGCCATCTCTCTAGCCCAAGTGTAGTCTGTTTTGAGGCTCAGTTTCAAAGTAAGCCTAATAAAATAATGACAGCCCCAGGAAAGCATTTCCAAGGGTTATTCATGAGTACTGATGCTGTTCAGAAATCTTACAATTCAGATCAAGAAAGCCATTTTGTCTCCTGCACAATGCACAGCTTGACTTTCACCCCAAAGAATGTTTTAGCACTTTGGGGCAAAACTTACACAGAGCAAATGCAATATTTCAAGTCCAAAACCAGTCAGGGTGAATGCATAAACCCTGGGGTCATCAGTCACTGAGTCAGGATTGGAGTGAGCTGGCTAGTGCCCTGGCATCCACAGGCTGAAGCAGGACATACAGAGAGGCACATAGCCCTCTGCTCTGTGCAGTGTCTTGATTTCTTATCAAGTTCTGACCAAAGGATGGCATCTACCTCCGACAATTACCAGTAAGGTCTGAACACTGGCTTCCAATGCTGTCCCTTTCTTGTATTTTTGGGGGGATAAATTGTATCACAGTTAGGAATGCTAACAGTGTAGTTCATAAGAACTCACAGCTCTGTACCAAACTGTTTCATCTACAGAAATGAAGCTGGCAGCAGCAGGTACTCAAGAGAATCATGTGAAGAACAGCTGGCACTGGATTTTACTCAGTACTACTGTAGATCAGCCACAGTTGATATATGTCAGGGCTCAGGGGTAGGACACTGCAGTTGTTCTCAAGCATCATGAGAGTAGTGTCAGATGAGACAAGACTAGGGCCAGGGAAAGAGAGGAACATAGGCCACAACCACAACCATGATAGCATGCGAAGGAATTCTGAGCTCTCCTCTAGGTTCTGGTCAGCTTACAGCTCTGTTCAGACGGCCTGCTGATGATATGAGGCTTGCTGTTCATAGTATTGGCTGTCACTGGGTCCCTGTAAGCCTCACGTACTCACCTCGGCAGAGAAACCCTAGTCTAGCTTCAGGGGACTACAGTACAGCAGACCAATGAACACAGCACTGGGGCTTAGGATGCTGCCAGCCTGTGAGCTAGGACAATGGTCCTCACCTGGAGGACAAAACCAAAGGGCAGGAATGAAAGCAAGAGAGGCCAGAATGATGAAGATGCAGAAACAAAAAGAAACTGAGTCCCACAGGTTCAGGCCTGCCAGGTTCACAGGGCTAAGACCATCCTGTAAAAGACAAGCTGCCTCACATTTTCTTTTCAAATTTTTTACCTTGTGTATATGATGTTTTCCCTGTATATATATGTACATCATAGATGTGTCAGTGCCTGAGGGAGTCAGAAAAAGGCAAAGAACTTCCCAGGACTAGAGTTACAGATGGTTTTGAGCCAATACGTAGGTGCTGGAAATCAAAGTCAAGTCCTAAGTGGTAGTCTGAATGGGAATATCCTCATTGTCTGGGGTATTTAATACTTGATCCCCAGTTGAGGGCTATTTGGGGAGATTTAGAGAAAGCATGTGTCGCTGGAGGAGGGCTTTAAGAGGATTTTGCTTTGTTTGGGGTTTTGTTTGCTTGGCTGGTTGGTTTTTTGAGACAGGGGTTTCTCTTTGTAGCTCTGGCTGTCCTAGAATTTACTCTGTAGACCAGGCTGGCTTTGAACTTAAGAGAGAGAGAAGAGATCTGCCAGCCTCTGCCTCCCAAGTGCTGGGATTAAAGACATGTGCTATCCAGTAAGTTTTAAGAGTGCCATTTTCAGTTTTCTGTCTCTGCTGTGTGCTTGTGGTTCAAAAATGTGAACTTTCAGCATGCTGCTCCACCCACCATGCCTGTATACTGCTGCTGGTCTAATATTATAAACTCTAACTCTTTAAAATCTTATATCAAAATAAACTCTTCCTTCTATGAGTTGCCTTGGTCATTGAGTTTTACTACAAGAACAACAAAGTAAGGCAGGGGGTCTGGAGAAATGGCTCAATAGTTATGCATACTTGCTTCTCTTTCCGAAATCCCTGGGTTCAGTTCCTAGCACCCAAATGGCAGTTCACAACGATCTGTAACTCGAGTTCCAGAGGCTTTTTATATATTATCTTATAATCTTTGTGGACACCAAATACCATGTGGTACACATATATTCATGCCAGCAAACACCCAGAAATAAAAACATATTTAAAGAAACAGAAAGTAAGAAGAACTAGGACCAGCCAGGTGGTGGTAGCATACTCCTTTAAAACCAGCACTCAGCAGGCAGAGGCAGGCAGATTTCTGAGTTCAAGATCAGCCTGGTCCACAAAATGAGCTTCAAAAGCAAAACAAACAAACAAGAAAACAAAACAAAAAGCAAGAAAAAGGAGGTTTGAAAAGACCCGGGACCATCTCTAAAAATGAAGGTTTACTCTAAGATATTTTTCCCTCCAAGAATTCCCACCAAGAGCTGGGTTTGACTGGGTCTGCTCACCTTCCTGTCCCAACTTGGAAAGGTGTAATTACTTCACTTTCTTTCAGATGGCCAAGGCCTAACTATGTGCTCACACTTCCTAACTAATGTTGTAAGCGTCCATGCTCTTTTCTTACAGTGCCCTCCAGGCTAGCTTATTGTCTCCTCTCCAGGCACCTGTGAGATGATGTATACCTTGCCTGCCTTGGGTTTCCATTTGTGTTCCTTCTTAGATTATTTTATTAATGAGACCAAGAGTACTAAGAGAGGCCCCAAGTTCCCTGGTATCATACAGTGACTCTGCTGGACTCCAAGGCTCCAGGAGTCGTTACTGAGGGATCTGCTCTCTATCTTACTGTCACTGCTAATAGAATTTGCCTTTGCAAACCTCCTTTGCTACCTTTTTTAAACTCTGTGCTCAATGGAGAAAGCAACTCATTTCTGTACCCTAATTACCATCAGCATCACAACAGTCAATCTGCTGGGTGTGGTAGCCAAATCTTAATCTCAGCAACAGGGAGGTAACGACAAGGGCATTACAAATCCAAGGTCATCATCAGCTATGCAATGAGGTCAAAGCCAGCCTGGGCTATGTGAGATCCTGCCTCAACAAAGCAAAGCAAAAGCAACCGCTGGGGTGTGGAGGAGGGAACACATTATTTGATGTAAGAACATCCAGTGAGCACACAGGCTGGGAATAACAATAACAATTGAATGTATAGAGCAAAGAAAAGTGTCCTGTCCAGAGACAGGGGAGTGAGGATGAAAACAGTGTTAGTCTGAGAGCCACGCCCTCTGAGTGCTGACGTCAGGCCCTCCTTACAGCAAGGTTCCGATGTGCCTCTCTCTGACTTTGCCTCATTTCAGGAGCTCTTATTTCTCTTTCTTCCTTCTCCTCTTTTATTCTTTCTCTCTCTTGTCTTCTCTGTCATTATAATCAACATCTCTGTTAATCATAACCATATTCATATGACAATAAAGCTCTTTTCTACATAGAAACAGCGATTAAGAGTCTCCTGCTATCCGTCGCTGCCTTCTGCTGTGGTCTGTGTTCCCTCCTGCTTCCATAGAAACCTGCTGCCAGATAAGTAACTGGGTATATGTGAATCATACCAATATATGCACAAAATCCTAACAAATGGTACACATAGCTTATAGGATCTGACATGGTAAGAGTATGGCGCACACAGCTCTGGAATGCCAGCTGGAAAGGAGGAGGAGGAGTGAGTCCATAACAGTTGGAAATTCTCCAGACCTGGTACAAGTAAAAGAGCTATAAGAAAAACTACATATAGGGACATTGCAGTCAAATGAATTCCAACCAAAGAAAACTAAAAACCACCAGAGAAAAATGGCACTGGCCTAAGACAGGCAACTGCATACTGCAGAAAAACTCTCTTAAAGGAGACCGGCAGATAGAATGCCTCTGGCAAAGCTAAAGAGCAAACCCAACTCAGCCAAGCATTCCATGATCAGCAAGAATGAAGTCACAGGGAACCACATCTTCAGGCTAATGAAAATGGACAGAGTCAACATTTGCATAGCTGCACAAAATGAACTGGGAGCACCAGCTTTTGGGAAGAAAAGGGGTAAACACATAGCATTCAAAGACTATCCTTCTTTCCCCTTCTCAAATGTATGCAAAAACTCTTAAGGTCGTATCATGGAGCACAAGGCACATAACACCTAAGTTGTGATACATGTGGTGCCTCTACACAGGGCATGTGGAGAACCATGCCAACACTATAAGTACTCCGTGTCACAGCACCTACCACTTCCAGAGGTGTAAACACTGCTACCAAGAGACATCTGGAAGTTCAGTACTGACTCTCAGGAGTCAGTATGTACACACACAGTTGCAAGATTCTTAGATTTTTACTTTTTAAATTTTACTTAAATTTATGCTTTGCCCTGAATATATGTATGTGCACCACATGTGTGCTTGATCCCAAGGAGGTCAGAAGAGATCAATAGATTCCCTTGGATTAGGATGGTTCTGAGTCATCATTCAGAATCAGGACTGTACAAAAGATAACTCTTCTCAGGTCTCAGTCCCTGCACTAGCTGTTACAAGTAGCAAAGGGTTAGAAAGTGTAAGAGGAGACACGCCTAGTGATGTTCAGTGCGGAACTTCAGACTGTCTCTGGCAAACAGTGAAGGAGGCTGGTTCTGTGACCGTGATTAAACTGCAGATCTGAAATAGCTCGGAGCTTCGGTACTTCGCAATTTTAAAAATGATGGACTTGAAGGAATTATGTGTATCATGTCTGTAGCAACTTTATACCATCAGACAAAGCAAGAGTATTTCAGCCTAAGCAATGTTTTGGTTCTGTACCACTAAGTCTTATGGCTTTGTTATATAATGTTGTCATGATGAAGAGCAGCTTAAAGACTGAACCTCGAGCCCACTGGCGATGGTTCATGCCTTTAGTCTCAGGACTTGAGAGACAGAGGCAGCTGTGAGTTCGAGGCCAGCCTAGTCTACAATGAGCATTACACACAGAAACCCTATCTTGAAAAAAAAAGATTAAACCCCAAAAGTCTTGGGCTTTTCTTGTTTTGTTTGTTTGTTTTGTTTTCTGAGACAGGGTTTCTTTGTGTAGCCCTGACTGACCTAGAACTCTATTAGACCAGGCTGGCCTCAACTAACTCAGGGATGCAATGCGCCTGAGTGCTGGAATTAAAGGTGTGTGCTACCAAGCCCAGCTCATTCTTGGGCTTTTAATAAAAAAGAAACTCAAAATAGGAGTATGAATTTTAACTAGACAGGAATTAAAGATAAAAGCTATCTCCTGAAGCCACAACAGTTACTTCTCCTGAGATGTGCTGGGGTGGCAGTGTGGAGGGGATGAGAGTCCTTAGTATACACAAAATTCCTGATGCTGCATTCCGTCCTCACTGTGAGGACAGGTGGCAGCATTCAGAGTTTGGCAGTGAGTGCTTACTCCTCGGGTCACACAGTTTTATTTTACTGTACTTATTACTGTATTTTTTGGTTCTTACTTTATTATTGTTGTTGTTACTATTTTGCAGTGCTGGAAATCTACCTTCGGGCCTTGCACATATTGCATATTGGGTCAGTGCTGTCCCCATTTCTAACCAGGCTGCTCACAGTTTGAACCATAGGACATGCAACACTATCCAACTAACTTGTTCCTCAGTTTCCCTAAAGAAAATGAGGCTGGGATTTGGGGTTGAAGGACATTCTTTTCACAGAGTTTCTAGAAGCAGTGGGTGAGTTGCAGTGTGCACTTTAACTTTTCAGACACTACTTTGAGCTAATATCTCACCACCTTACATAAAATGGAGGAATCTGGGCTATAAAGAAGACAACACAGGCTGTTCTTTAGGAGGACTCAGGTTTGTACAAAAAGTCCCACACAGAAAGATAAGAAACAGCATTGGGAGACAATGACTCTGGCACTAACACCTTCGCTCTCCTTCCCTTTCTTCACACACACAGCACAGGTTTGTGCTTCAGGAGCTCACCTGTAACTCAAATCTCATCTGCAAAGTGGTGTGTATTACTCCAGGGAAATAAAAGTTTTAGTTCCATACTCCCAGGGTCACTGAGAGCACTATGAGAGAATGGAAACACAAGATGCTTTACAAATGCTTCCCAAAGCCTGATCATTCTGTAAGTTCAATCATATTGCTATAACACTTCTAAGACAAGAGAAAACTGGATAAAACTTCAGACTACAGTGACCACAGACTAATGCCCAGCACGGGGAAAGGACCATGAGAAAAGTACTGAAAACTCAGCTAGCTTGCTTGCCTATACTGGACAGAAGAACTCCTGATGTTGGTGGGATGCTGGGTTGGCTAAAAATAGGCAGCAAGGTGCTATGGGACAGTCTCCCCAGTGTGCTCACACAGCTGCTTAGCCTTCATCGTCCTCAGCACTAAAGCATACAATCAGAGACCAGCAAACAGTCATGTTTTTAAATCATACCCAGAGGCTGGAGAGGTTTCTCAATGTTTAGAACACTGGCTGCTTTTCCAGATGACCTGGGTTCAGTTTCTAGAACCCATGTTTACAACTGTATGTAATTCTAGTCCCAGGGAACCAATGCTTTCTTCTAGCTTCCACAGACACTACACAGACATGGCACAGACATGCAGGTAAAACACCCATACACATAAGAAAAGAAAATTATACCCCACAACCCACGGTCTTGGTTATGTCTCAAGAAAAAGCACTGAGGCTACAAAAAGAAATCAGCCCTCACAAGAGGTGCTGCTTTCAGCTCTCTCTCTCCAGCAGGTAGCCTTGCACTTCAGGTGCCACCTCCACATTCTGGAATCACACTGCAAAGAAGACCCAGGACAAACAGTCAACAGAGAAATACAGTCTCTGGGAACAACCTGCACCACGTGCACTGTGATCTTGCAGCTAACATCAGGTGAAAGAAAGAACAGGCTTCCCAGGATTGTTGTTACCTACTATTGCTTTCCACTATGCCATGGTTTCAAAACACAGATGTGGCACAGTGGAAAGAAGCAGATCATCCTGAGCTACAACCTAGCAGAACAGACAGCACTCCATGTAGAGTGAGCACAGGCCTTTAAATCATCATCATGAAATGTACCTGTGAGATAAAAAGCTGATGCTTGGGACATAAGAGATAAGAGAAAGACAGAAGGACCAGTTCAAGTTATAAAAGGCCACAGACACATCTGTGAGCAGCAAAACAGAGCAACTCATGAGTAGGAGCCTTAAGGTATATGGTCAATCAGGACAGATGTCCCTACCTAACTATCCTAACACTTGATCCCACCAATAACCTCATCCAATTTAAAATAACCATTTTGTGCTGTCCAGGCTCTTCCAGAGTCAATCTGGCAGAAAATCAAGAGGCCCAGGGCCTGTGATGAGATCAACCGCAGACCCACACTCCAGTTACATTTTTAAAATTTTCATTTGTTTGGTAGCACGAGCAGTGTGGGACTTCACTAAGGTTGGTGGCACTGAGTGAGGACAGGAGTACCTGTCACCATAGCAACATGGGTAAGTCTCAGGAGCCCACTTAGTTGGGAAGAAAAGTAAGTATTCTATGGCCCAGTTGCTTTAGAGTCTAGGCTTTGTTCTGGTGTGAGGAGCAGAGGATATTTAAATCATTCTTTTTTTCTCCCTTAATAAACACCAGTGTTTGAAGTTTATATTGTTGAAATGTGGTCGTGAGTTCCTTGGGAGAATCAGAAAGACAACAGCTTCCTTCCTCTGAGCACTCCTGATTGAAGAGACTCTGGCCGGCTTGAGGGTGGCAAACGCAGCTATGCAGGCCTTGCCCTTCTCCCCATTTCCTCTGCCTTGCTAAAAACCATTAGATTACATCCCTAAAGCCACTGCCAAGGTCTACTCCCTTATTTGGCTATTTCCTCCTCCTGAGGCTGACCACCAAGGTCCAGCTATCAAAATATTGAGGTCTAAGCAATCAAAAGCTCCCTTTGACTCACCTAATTAACAAGCACAATTAAAATTAAACACCTCATCTAACATGGATTAATTCCATTTTACCTTTATAAATTGCCATTTTCCTATATGCAACGTCTGTCTCCCCTTTATCCAGAAGCTGGCAGGCCTTTGTTCCTCCGTTGTTATCCCAGAACAAATGTCTCCACCCACCCCTTGTTCCCTTCCCCTTCTCTCTTGTCCTCTATCTCTCATCTTTGTCTCTTATTCCCTGTCCTCTGTCCTTCTGGGGCAATAAATCTCCTTTGTGATAAGAAAACTTGTTCTTGTGGGTCCTGTGCTGATCCTTTTCCTTTTACTAATGACATCAACAGCCAGCAGCACCTGGGGTCTGTGGGTCTGTGCTGTTGATGCCTCCTCCCTGCACCTGGGGTCTCCCACTAATGCCCAGTATAACTCACTCACCTTTGCCATGTTTTCCCAAAGGCCTCTTGGGCAGGGACTCCTCCGTGGAATGTGCTGACGTATGCAATGCATTCTCCAGACTGTTGCTAATGCTGCTGACAGGGGTCTCAGTTCTGGGTGCCATCTGAGGAGACAGAATATCATCCTCTTACTTTTTTCTGCACAACCATCTCTTGTTGAAAGTTATACACACAAATGTGGCTTCCATTTTATCTATCATAATACAATGCTTTTCCAAAGACAGATGAAACACCATTGTCCACTCTTTTCCCCAAGCTAATCTGGGGTTCTGTCTAGGTTAGGCCATCAGACAAAACAGTCGTGGTGGCATGCATCATATGCCACCATCATACGTAAAAACAGAGTTTAAACGCTTTCATATGACAAATTACGCAGAGCTCTGGTAGCCATAGAAAAACACCATAGCACATCTGGCTAGGTACAATTTGAACACGTTAAAGAATCTCACAGCAATCCCACTTCGAAGGATTGTTGTGTAACACCTTCCTCCAAGACTGAAACATTCCATCCTGCAGGAAGCTCCTTGAGCAGGAAGGTAAACTACTCAAAGTAGCTTCTGGAAGTCCCTGAAACTGACCAGATTTACTAGGCCCTTCCCTGTAAGAATGAACAATAAAAGCTTGAGAGTTCATTCAGACGCAAGGTAGTGAGAGCAGCATGCACTGATCTGTCAAAGTGATGAAACTGAATGAAGCTGAGCTGCAAAGTTAACTCTCAGAGAACAGCTGCCTGGAAGAAGCAGAAACCAGCCAGAGCTGCCTGCAAAAGGCTTAGACCACTGAAGGATCTGGAACAGGCACTCTCCAGCCTGCTGAGCGCCTGCAGGTGTGCAGTGTGCCCCAGGTTCCCAGCTCTGTAAGCTGTCACCCATGCTGGGGTGTGTGGGTCTTGGTGATACAGCTGTTTTTGAGTCATTTCTGCTCCTTAAGTAACCCCTTAAAAATATTACATGGTGATATTCATGTAAGTAACCCCAATAAAATTCACTGGTTCACCAAATTCATATTTTGGTTTGTCCTGGGATCCCCATATAGATTGCACCTCCCCAGGAAAAGCTTTATCACACAAAAGAATTCACCACATTAAGTTTTTACACAGAAAAAGAACTGACACTGAAAACTTCATTATCTAGAGACAGGGACCTGCATAAGCTATGGGACACCAGAGCTAGACCGTGACACAGATGCTGGATGTAAGGAGAAGGGTCTTACTGTGCACACAAGCCCACAAGCCAAGGACAGCTGACTATTCCTTGAGAAGGGGGTGGACTGTAGTATCCTCCATTTCCCCCCTTACTAGAAAATTTTACAGCTCAAATAGACTAGATATAAAATAAAAAACAGCAAAACAGCAATGCTTTCACTTTACTTCAGTCTTGCCCTAAGATTTCAAATATTAGACAAAGGTCCAAGGTTTTAAAATTTGGTAAAAGACTTGTGGGTTCCAGAACTGACTAGGAGCAGAAACTTGAGGAGCTAGCAGCCACTCAACTGAGCAGTGAACACTAGGGATATGCCTGTTCTTGATATCCCAGCCCTGTGCCATGGCTTCTCATTGTTACCTGCCTGGTGGTGGCAGGTGTCTCCAGATGTTTAGAGGCTGGACCCATAGCCTGAGGCTCTGAAGTAGACCTCGGCAGTTAATGGAAGTACAGACTACCACCCATTTGTCAGAACCACTCAGTAGAAGCCTGGCCAAACTGGGGTCAAGAAGGCTTACTCTGACTTGGGGTGATAGTGCATGCCTTTAATCTCAGTACTTGGGAGGCAGAGAATGGTGGAGCTCTTTTGAGTTACAGGCCAGCCTGGCCAACACAGTGATTTCCAAGCCATCCAGGGCTACATATAAAGACCCTGACTCAACAACAAAAGGTTTACTCTGCATTCCGTACCCAGTAAAGCACAACAGATGCCTATAAGCAGTGTGCCACCACCCAGTTTCTATGAATTGAACTATTCTCTATAACAGAACTCCAGGAAACAAATCCTAGTCATTCACTCACTTTAGAAAGACAATTCACTGTGGCAAACTTTACCAAGAAGTTAACAAGAAAGCTAAATTTGAGTCTAGAGATGTTGGTAGAGTGCTTGCCTAGCATCCATGAATCCCTAGGTTTGATCCCAAGCATGCATAGTGTTTCACACCTGTAACCCTAGCACCCATGAGGTAGAGGCAGAAGGATCAAAATTTCGGAGTTTTCCTTGGCTGTATAGCAACTTCAATGCTAACCTGGGCTGCCTGAACTTCTGTCTCAGGAAGAAGAGAGAAGAGAGGCCAATGAAGAGGTCTGAGTAAAATGGTTCAGTGGATGAAAACATTTAATTTACAAGCCTGAGTTCAGTCCCTGAAAACAAAAAGGTAGAAGTGACTCTACAGGGTTGTCTTCTGATTTCCACACACATAGTGGCATAAAGACGTGTATGCACTCCCATCATGCATATATACATGGTAATTATAAAAGACACAAAAGAATAACAAATTATAAACCTGGCATTTCACATATGCCTATAATCCCTGCACTTGGAAGTCAAAATAGGAGGATCCTGAGTTCCAAACCAAACTCAGCACGCTGCCTTCAGTTCGTTTTTTTTCATCATTCAATAGTGGAACGTTAAGAACAAGACACACCCTTATCGGGAGACAAGATTCTCACACAACTTTGTGAGCAGCTCAGATACAACCTCTCAGTCTGTGGCCACCAGCCTCAAGCCACTAGCAGCCCATCCTAGCTGCCTGACTTACACAGTCCTGACTCCATCTACATCCCTGTTCCAAGAAGAGGCCAGAGTTTATCTGACTAGTCACAGGAAGCCAGCACCACCATTACCAAAGAGTCAGTAGCAAAACCCAGCTTCCTACCCAGCCTACATGTGAAGGTAACAAAAGGCCTCATTAGAGTACCCCTACACATCCAGGCCAGAGTCCTTGTGTGGTGCCAGGTGCTGAGACCCAGGCGGAGGTAGGGACCACTTCACAAAGAATGAGCTTGCCCACCTGCTGACTTCAGTAAGTGACAACAACAGGAAGCACTTCCTATGTTCATGCAGATTCAGCCCAGAGCCGAGGGAGGGCTGCTGTCCTCAGGCCAGCGGCCAGGTCTAGGTTAGAGCAAAGCTGAGAGCTGCCTGATGAAAACAAATGCAGGGAAAATGCCTTAAGAAGTGATGACCCTGAGCCAAATGAGTCTGCTTCGCCTTCCTCCTCTTGCCTCCCTGTTTACACTGAATGCTGCCGCCTTCAACTGCAATTCCCAGAAATGCTCTTTTTGGTTATTTTTGGTTAGGTTAATTTGTCCATGTGATCTGCAGTTCAACTCAGATAGTCTCTGACTCACTTTCAGCAGAGCTCCAGTGGGCCTGATGTTCACATGCTGCCCTCACATCCTGTGCAAGTCCTGTACACTGAGCCAAGGCACTCCCTTCCCAGGCTCTTCCTGGGAGTTCAAATCTTCTCTGAGCAAAGCACCTTTCTTTATTTCCAAGAAATAAGTCACAGGGTCTACTGTCCAACTAACTGTTCTTTCATCATCATGACCAACATTACCAAGACCATCAGGGCCTGTGGCACAGCCCACAGGGACCCAGGTGAGCACTCCCATTTCATTCACCTGGCCCATCCCTCACCCTGTTCTATAAGACCTTGGTGCTGTGCTCCTGTCCATATGGCTCCCTCAGTACCTCTTATCTCTACACAGCTGCATTTCCAGCATTCAGTGAGGCATAGTTTTGTTTTTTGTTGTTGTTGTTCTTTGTTTCTTCTTCTTTTGGGCTGTTCTCCTTATGGAAGGATCCTCTGCATGTACAACAATGCCTTCCATTTAGAAGCACTAGGCATCTGTAAGACATTCAACTACAGCACCAATGTCCCCAGTGGCACTGATTTCCAGGTGATGCTCTGTACTCCCATTTTGCCTGGATGTCATCACTAGGGTCTCAGCAGCTCTGCTCTGGCACCAACAAGCAATGGCTGTAGGCACCTGCCAGAAGCCCAGTTACTCCTCTCTCCTGGGGGCCTCAGGAGAGCTCATTTGTGCCTTTCTGGAGTGGAGTTCAGGCTACAAGCCCCAAGCAACATACCCCTGACTCTTGAAGTGTACCTGCTAGGTATGTAGAGATGAACGGATATATCCAGATCTGATATGTAAAGACTGCAGGTCTAGTCTGGTTGCACAGGCATGTATTATCTCAGATAACCAGGAGACAACAAGAGGATGGAAGGTTCAGGACCAGTCCAAGCCAGAGACCAAATTCAAGGCCAGCCTGGGTGACTTAGTGATGGCTTGTCTCAAAAAGTAAAAAGGGGGGGCTGGAGAGATGGCTCAGCGGTTAAGAGCACCGTCTGCTCTTCCAGAGGACCCGGGTTCGATTCCCAGCACCCACATGGCAGCTAACAACTGTCTGTAGTTCCAGTTCCAGGCAAACACCAAGGCAAACAAATAAATAATAAATAAATAAAGTTTTTTAAAAAGTAAAAAGGTGGCAGAGTGTCCTCCGATCACTCAGAGTCTCACCTGGAACATGCAAGGCTCTAAACTGAATTCCCGGGACCATGTAAAACAAAACAAGAGCTTCTAAATCATGGTACATGATTTTGACTTGGGTCCAACATGGACCTTGAGATTCTGCATTCTTGACTACCAGGACTTTTAAAAATAAAGAATTACACCTGGGTCAGACTAAAGGCTAGGCAGCTCCCACAAGAAGGGTCATGAGTATTAGAATCCCAGTGCCATATGGACTTGTATCCCTTCCAGGGAAGTAAATCATGGGGGTCACGTGGCTTGATGTCTGATATTGATTCTATCATGATAGCTAATAAATGTTCTTCAGACATAGACAATTTTTTAAAAGGTTTTCTTCAGATTATAATACCCTATGAAAAAGCTCACATTTACATGCTTCTTAAAGTTCACAGACCAGGTATATGATATTTAGAAATTTAACTTCTAACACATTTCATTTTCAAAGAGGTCATGATCACATGCAATCATTTTTCTAAGTAGAGCCCCCCCCCCCCATACAGACTCCAACAGACAAACCAACCAACAAGAGGAAGCCTGGGCCTCCTATAGCCCAGTGCCATTGTTCCAACAGGGATTGACAGTGAGCTGCTGGAGTAGGTACACACAATCAGCCCACACAACAGACCAAATTATCCCCACATTACAAATAAAATTGGAACACAACTCCCATCACTTTGTCTACAACCACATGCCCAGCTAGAAAGAAAAGTGAGACACAGTAGGCAGTGAAATGAAGGGGACTTGTAGGCATGGTGGCACACACCTATGATCCCAGTACACATGAAGGCAGACACAGGAGAATCACAGGCTCTAGGTCAGCCTGGGCTACATAAGACGACCCTGCCTCAAAACAAATAGGGAGGGGGAGGGAAGGAAGAAAAAAGAAGTAAATAAGACTGGGCAGAACATGGGCACACAGTATGCAAATGGCAGGACAGGCCTTGTTCACTGATGAGACTGGTCAGATTTCATCTTGTTCTGTCTCAGCCTTTTTCACTATAACATGAAAATAAGAGCAAGTAGCTCACAGGGCTTTAATGGTAATTAAAATGCATTTGTTAAGTTTACCAAGCTGGAAGACAGATACTAGACACTGTTACTGCTACTTCTATTGCACACACAGTGGGGCTGCTAGAGCATCTCAATGGACTATAGTACTGTCATGGACAGTGCAGTGAAAAAACATAACTACACAGGAGGATCACAAGCCATGGGTCCTACAGAGTCCCTTCTGGACTTCCCCTGGGCACTGGGCAGAACTCTAAATAGCTATCCAACATCCATATCCCTGTGTTGAGATACAAGGGGTCTCTCCTCCAAATGGACCCTTCTTATATATCCATCACAAAGACCATTACTCCATCTAAAATTAGCAATAACAGCTTGATAAGTCACTTCACTCAAATTTCAGTGAAACAAAGTCATCACAGCAAAACAGGCAGCAGTCTTAGCCTTAGCTGACAAGTACTGCCTGGTGCCACTGCTGGACAGCCAGTAGGCAGGACACAGTCAACTGCAACACCTTTGCACCTTCTGACCCCTTAAAGCTACCTAGGAGTCAACAGATTCCTAAGCTATCATCAACCAGCAGTATAGCCAAGAACTTGTGTGTAGAAAGACACAACTAGCCTTCATAGGATAAAAATCAATGGCATCAACATTCATCACATTCACAGGAAACAGACAAAGTCACAGCCATCTGACTACAACCAGGAGTCCTTTAAACAGAATCAGAGAAAACAAAAGGTATGGGGAATGTTCGCAGGTACAGGTTAGAGAGGAAAATGTGTCTACTGACAAGCAGTCAATCACTGGAAAGAGACAAAAAAAGAAAAACAACAAAATAAACTAACTAAAAACACCTGGAAAATGTTCACAGCACTTATATCTAGGTTACTATTATTTATTTAACAAGGTTTGTAAACTTTATTGTTATGGGAGGCTCCATCAAGCAGAGCCAATAATTGTGGTCTCAGCTGTCACCATGGAGACATCAAAATGTCACAACTACAGAAAAGGTAACTAGAATTAAACCATGATCCCAGGGAAGGACTGTCATGACTGCAGGAGACATGACTAGGAAGGCGGGCAAGGATGGTCTGTCTGGTCACAGGATGCTAGGACAGCCCCACTTCTCTCTGCTTCTTATAGTTCTCCAGTTGCGACAGGACCTAACCCACAGTCAGGAGGCAACGCAAGAAGCAGGATGTGAGTCTCCAAGCTGTTCCAGCGGCATGTTGGAATGGTCCTGGGCATTAGCACTGCCAGTCACAGGGTGACCAGTCAGGCCTTTCAGCAGGAGGGGCATTAAACAGACACAATGGTGTGAAGCAGCCAAAGACAAGGGAGTTTTTGAGACATTCTTACATTATAGCCACAACGGCCTCAAACTCACAGTGATCCTTCAACCTCAGTCTCTTGAGCAGTGAGCTGATAGGCACACACCACCACTGTGTCTAGCTTTATTTTCTAATTTTCTGTTTTCTAACTTTTCTACAAAAATCAGTCATTACACTGTGAAAAAGAAGCTAAAGATCCAGTCTAAATGTAGATGCCTTCCTACCAGGTACAAGCAGCTCAGAAAGGCACTACTCGGCTGTGTTTCCCTCCTATAGCCTCGATACCCACTCCACAAGCTAGGTCCCGGATACTGCTACCCCAGGTCTGTGGGATTGGTAGAGACACCTGATCAAGACCCCAGATGCCCTGTTTCTCACTGGGACAATGTAGTGGGAATCAAGTGCATCACCTTGACCTAGAGATGTAGCCTCTTGGCCAGCGTAGGTATAGGATTCACCTATGACCTTCAAGGCTATAGCTTTGAGTCGTGGCTGGGGACAGCTTAAAGATCAGGGTATATGTTCCTGTATACCTCTCTCTTTCCCATTGCTTGGAAGGAAGACTGGTTCTGTTCTGTTGAGTGGCTGGTTCCAGCCTTCCCGTCTATTATTTCTATTGTAAGTTGCTATTAACCCCTTTAATAAATACTAACCTATCAATCAATTCCCTGTGATTAATTTCCAGCTACAGGATGATAACAATTTCAGGGTAATCAAGTAGAAAGAATAAAATGGTGGTCAGGAGACCACCATGCAGCCAGGGAATGGGCCTTTGGGCCTAAGTGTACATGCAGAGCCATGACAAAAGGAGCTGGCACTACGACACAAACAGTCTGTCTAGTCAATCAGCAGCTATGCCTAAGCAGGGAAGAGTAACATCTGCTATATGCTTTCAAGTCAATGTAAGAAATAAAAAAGAAAACTGATTTGTAAGCACTTTACTAAAATAGCTCTTTTATGTCTCTAAACCAGAACAAGAAAATGGTTTAACAGTGAAAGCTATTTGCTGACTTGGACCAAATAAAAGCCAATGCTAACCCAAAACCACTTTCCACATTAAAAAAAGAAAAAAAAAAAAAAAAAAACTTTTAATGCTTCTTACCAGGCAGATAGAGAAAATGGAAAGAAAGAGAAGACAGACTGCTTGGCTGTGCCAGAGGTTCTGGAAAGGATCCCCAAGGTGGCAGATTAGGCTTCTTCCACAACCAGTGAAGTCTGCTAGGAAACAGCTCTGTAGACACTCCACCACAAACTAGTCTCACATGCTGCATGGGAAGTTACTCAACACAACCACCAAAAGAGCCCAGGCCTGCTGGGAGAATCCTGCTTGCTAGGCACCAAAAGGAGGCTGGGAACTGTATAAACAGACTCCTCCTGGTAACCATATACTATAGTGCTGAAACATGTCTCCATAAATGTGAGGGCTGAGATGATACACAGAAGATGTTCCTGAAAGTAATATACCTCTTCTCATCACCATGCCCTTTCTGATATAGTCTGAGGCAGGTCCAAGGGACTGTCATTGCTGACACGGGCTGGCTAACTGCTTACAGCTTCTGCCTTACTACACATCATTCCATCAGAGGTTTGCACAGTGAGTCCATGCACTAGAGACAGAGAGAAGGAGGAACAGGGTGGCAAGCCCTATTAGCCTCCTATAATCAAGAGTCATGGCCTGCACTTATGCCCTTGAGGACCCTGGGCCATACACTGGTTGTGCATGCAGCTAGAGGAAGCAGGTGGCATCTCCAACAGCTTGTATCAACCTCAAGACAAACTACTGGCTCTCAGGAGCAGCCTAGAATGGGGCCTGTCCATACTCACAGATTCCATCAGCTGCCACACCACCTTGTCTGAAGACACACACAGGCAGCAGGAACTCTGTGCAATACACCCCAACCTCAGATTCAGGCTTTGGCTTCAGTGTCTCCTCTATGATGAGTGGTTAGGAGCTGCCTGGTTAGGGACGGGGGAGTGCTACAGTTGCCAGAAAAAGGTCCACTATCAGCAGTGAGATGCAACCATGACTAGGAAGATGAGAGAATGCTCAAAGTCAAGTTTGGTTTTGTTTTTTTTAAACTTTTTTATCTATTTGCCTTGGTGTTTGCCTGAGACTGGAACTACAGACAGTTGTTAGCTGCCATGTGGGTGCTGGGAATTGAACCTCGGTCCTCTAGAAGCGCAGTCAGTGCTCCTAACCGCTGAGCGATCTCTCCAGTCCCCAAGTTTAAATTTTTTAAAATTTTGTGTATATGTATGGGTATGTTTATGAGCGCAGGTGCCACAGAGGCCAGAGGGGTCAGATTCCTCCTGGAGTTACAGTTACACATGGCTGTAACTGCCTGATATGGGTATTGGCAATCAAACTCAGATCCTCTGGAAGGGCAGTATGTGCTCCTAACCCCTGAGCCCATAAAATCTGTTGGTTATTGTTTGAAGCAAGACCTCACTATATAGCTTTGGCTGGCCTAGAGTTTTCCATGCAGATCAGGCTGGCACTGAACTCACAAAGATCTATTTGCCTCTGTCTCCTAACTGCTAGAAATAAAAGTGTGTACCACTGTAGTAGGACTGTTTTCTGTATGTGATACTGTGAATAAAGTGACTGTTTTGGTCCATGACGAGCACCATAGCAATAGGCAGGAAATCAGAGTAGAGACAGGTAGAAGGAGGGCACAGTCAGTCAGTCTCCATCTGACCCCTGAGGAAGAACCATGTAAGGAGTCCAGATGAGTCACAGGCCAGGCCACATGGCAGGTAGATTAATACAAATGGGTTGAATTTAGGATGAAAGAGGTAGCTAGCAATGTGCCTGAGACATAGGCCAAACAGTATGAAATTAATATAAGTGTCTCATTCATTTCTTTGGGGGATAAAAGCTGCTGTGGGCAAGGTGTTAACTTCTGGCCCAAACGGGTCTGGAAATTGTTTACAACATACCACCACACTTAGTGATTTATTTATTTTTATTTTATGCATGAGTATTTTGTCTTGTGTGTTTATCTGTGCGCCACATGAGTACAGGGCCCAGGAGGCCAAAGAGAATGTCAGATGATCTGGAAACTAGAATTTCAAACATTCTATGAGTTGCCATTAAGTATGCTAGAAACTGAACCCAGTTCCCAGGTCCTCTGGAAGAGCAGCCAGTGCTCTTAATAGATGAGCCATATCTACAACTCTCAGGGGCCAAGTTTAAATGTACAATGAACTCCAGTACAAGAAGCCCACTCCACTATACCAAAGGCTGCCATCCAAAGTAAAGCAGTAAACAATTCCTCAGTCCTTCTCCCCTGGAAAACCTACTCAGAGAGACCAGGATGCCTGAACTCAGGCAGCAGCAGGTGCATCCCTCTGCTCTACACATCAGAGAGTTAGATCCCTGACCCTACATTCAAGGGGCAGCAGGGGACACTAGTTGTGGGTGTTTATTCCAAGGACTGCTGATATTAAAGACACACCAGCAGGACAGAAAGAAGAGAGATCTAATGGAGGAACAACAATTAAGTAAATGCCTGTAAATGCATCCCCACAGGAAACAGACACAAAGACTGGAATGTGCTGCTGAAGCCCCCAAATTTAGCGAAAGGCATAAATTCACAGCTCCAAAAATCATGCCCCAATAGGCAAGCTTAGGAGACACGGCAGATACATCAACACAAAAAAATCCTCAGCCCAGCAGGCACAAGGGAGGTACAGAACAGCTAGAGATATTTCTCTTAGTGTCAGAAGAGAAGAAAAGACTATAAAGTCCTGAACTCAGTAACAATATTATCCTCTGATGAGACAGGGAAAAGCAAAGCTGTGTGCCAGCACATGCCAAAGGATGCAGCAGTACCAAGCCAGGCCTTCTAAGAAAAAAGGAAAAAAAAAAAATCACAAAATGGTAACTGTGTGAGCAAATATGAAAGACTCTACATTCACTCACTCACTCACTCAAGACATGGTTTTGTACTGAAGACTCCTTCAACTTGTGGTCTTCCTGCATCAGCCTTCCAAATGCTGGGATTACAGGTATGTGGCACCACTTCCTATGCTGAACTAGGTGTAAAGGCCTTGTGCACGCTAGGTAAGTACTCAGCTACTGAGCTTCAGCTCAGCATCAATCTACATCTTGATTTAAAAAACAAAACTCTTCCTATTGAGGCAGACCACTACAATGTACTGTGTGAAAGTCTAGGGCTTCTGCTGTTGGCATAGGAACCCTGTCCCGATGTGAGTGGGGGAGGAGGCAAAGGTAGCCCCCACCAGAGGTGTGATGCACTTGAGAGGTAAGATTACACCAAGACCCATCATGAAACACCCCCCCACAGTGTGAAAGAAGACAGGAGGTAAAATGGAATTCTATTGACTCTGTTAAATGAAGCCCTCAGAGTACACAAAATTAACCAGTAATAGAAAAGTAGCAGAACAGAGCAAGGAAGAATAAAAAAGCCTGGAGAGGGAACAGGATGAAGGGATAAAGGGAGGAATGAAGTAGATAATAGCCGTTCTCTACCTTGAGAGGCTCACATAGCTCTCAAGTCCTGAACTCAGTAACAATATTATCCTCACTGTCAAAATACATGACAAAGGGAAAATTATGCATTTCACTCAGTATAAATTTTTTCCTGTAAATAAATCACAGAGAACTACTGGTGTGTAGGACTGATTAACACAAGGTCTAAAGGCTCCAGTGCAGTCCTAGGAGAGAAAGAACTATGGGTCCCAAGCCAGAGTCCTGCCCTAAATGGCCCTGCCCACCTATGCAGCCTCCTAGAGCAAAGCTGTCTTCCCATCTCATTCTCCTAAGATTCCCTTTCATTTCTAACAATGAACTAAAACAAATATCATTTTGTTTTCACATAAAAAAATAGCCACCAACTGATGCCACCTTTGCAAACTGCTAAGGCTTATCTGTTTTCTTGGTGCCAAAAGAGGAACATGGGTCAACTAACTACACTATGTGCTGAGCACATCCCCATCCTTCTTTCTTGGACCCTGTTCTTTATCTCACATTTCATATGACCCTCAAGGGGAAGGCAAGGTAGTCAGAACTTCCCCCATCAACCCCTGGATGGCCCCTGCTCTCTTTATAGTGCAAGCACTCACACACGCTCTCAGAAGACTACCCTCCCAATGTGCTATGCCTGCCAACCTTCAGCACCCTGCACAGCACGGAAGCTTCTGCTCCCATCTCAAAAAGCCTGGTGCTTGGTAATACATGGCTGTACCACACCAACCTTCTCATAGCTGCTACTTGGCACCTTCAAATGCCCCTTCAACTTTACCAAATAGTACCACAAGACTGCCAAGCATTGTTTTCACATGTCCAGAGTGACAGGGGAGGTGGTTGGGCCTCTGCTTCATAAGCTAAATCTTAACTGCAAACTGCAGAATCTCTTGTGGCTGCACTGGGCACATCTAGAACTTCCCACCTGCATGTGCTTTAATAAGCCTCACTGTGGTCAGTAGAGGCCTGAAAGCATACTAGCTCCTTTGTAGAAACTCTACTGATATTTCCCTGTGGTCCCCAAATAATCAGGAAATGATTCCATGGCTCTCCCTTCTGAGGATGAACCCGGCATTACTGGTTAGACTAAGAGAAAAGCAAGCTAGCCACTGGAGTGACATGGCTGCTCCCTTTACTGCTAATCATTAGCAAACACAGCACCCAACTTGCCACAAGCCAGAGTTGCACGAACACAAAAGGAACACAGTACACATAAGCCTTTCTCAGGACTAATGGTTACTCTGCAAAAATGAACTACACCCCCACCCCACCCCCGCCGCCGCCACCACCACAGGAAAACAGCCTACTAAAGTGTTCCCAATGCTTCACAGGGCCCTCAACACTCAATGTACTTGCTCAGGATCCTGTGGGTTCTGTGTGTTGGCAGTGAAGACAACACAAAGCCCAATACCATGGCACAGTTATACCTGTGAGTTGTGCAGCCAGCAATGAAGAAAAATCAAGTCAAAAACTATTACACAGGACACAGAGGATGAAACTTCCTGGGAACAGCCCACAGTACATGAGAAAAACAATTCCTACAATGCCACTGAGCTACACCAGGGACTGGCCATAGCACCAGCCCCTCCCACCTCTCACTGGCTAGAACAGATGTTCCTTGGAACACACTGGGATATTGGATGATTACCATCTCTGCATTCCAGTGATTGAGTCTTTCTTTTTTTTTTAAGATTTATTTATTTATTATGTATACAGTATACAGAAGAGAGCACCAGATGTCATTATAGATGGTTGTGAGCCACCATGTGGTTGCTGGGAACTGAACTCAGGACCTCTGGAAGAGCAGCTCTGAGCCATCTCTCCAGTTTGAGTCTTTCAATACAAACACAAAGATATCTATGATCATACCAAGAAGAAAATCCCTAAGGATGTAATGGCAAGACTGGAATATGTGAGCCGTTAGGTGAGCAATGGAGCAGCCGCACCTGCATAGCCTAACATACGGAGAAGTCAGCCAACGGGAACTTCAAGAAAAGACGGTGGGCAGGCCAGGCAAGGGGAGCCCACAGCACCTTCCCAAGACCATATGCAGGCATCATCATAGTACCTGTCATTAGAAACCAGACCCAGGGAAGGTCACAAGTTAGGCACACTGCCATGGTTTCTAAGGATAGTTAAGGCATCAAGCTATCTGGTGATTTAACTAAAAAAAGAAAAAAAGTCAAGAAACTGTAAAGTTGTTTCTTGTTCACATTGAACAATGACACCAGCTTATGAAGAAATGTACCATATACATGGCACACTTGTGCCCCCTCAATGTGTATCATGCACAGCACATGCCCCATGTACTCTCTGTATCCTATGTATATATGCTGGGCCATATATACGTCCCGTAAGTGTTGCAGGGAGCAAGAGGAGTTTGGAAAGGGGTCAGGGAAAGAGGAGTGGACAACACAGGGACAAGGATTCCTAGAAGGCCTGTGCATCTGGGCGGGGCAGGCCGAGTGAGCTAAAATGAAGAAGAAGAAGAAGAAAAAGATAAGCCAGCCTCATCACACATCAACACACAACTGAACTGCAGTTGGCCAAGCCAGATGCTTCAAGAACACAAAGATCCATTACTTGGTAGAAAAGAACATGAAGCGAACATGATGATGCACTAAAAATTGGTGACCAGGAAAAAAAAAAAATGTGCAAAATCACCTGGAGAAGACCCTGAGGATGGTTCTTCTCTCTGAATGTCAGTGACCAAGGTCTGCTACTGTACTGACAGGTGTGGGGACAAAAGCACATTCTGCTGCTACTGCTTTAAAGATCAAAGACTACACACACACACACACCACTCTACTGCAGCTTTAAAGAGCTCAGACTATACACACATACAATTCAGTACTTGTCAGTACTGAGCAAGATGTATCATGAGGATGGTGCAGGTAACACTCATGGCTGACAAATGGTCATGTTTACAAGGGCAAGGTAAGCAATTCAGTCATAGTCCTATGCTAGGCATATATGATGCTAACAGACTGCCTAGAAAAAGTTCAAGAGATAGGCGTGTGAGGAAGAAACATGTAAGTATAAAGTATATATAGTCTTTCCTCAAGTTCTAGAAAGAACTACTTTACAAAAGGGATTAAGTGGCTGGGGAATAAGCAAAAACTAAAAAGTTTTGGGGTTTTTTTGGGGGGGTTACTTTGGGTTCTTTGGTTTTGTTTTGTTTTTTTGTTGTTGTTTTGAGACAGGGTTTCTCTGTGTAGCTTTGAAGCCTGTACTGGAACTTGCTTTGTAAATCAGTCTGGCCTGGAACATCCAGAGATCCACCTACCTCTCTCTGCCTCCTGAGTACTGAGACTAAAGGCATGTACCATCACCTCCCGGCCTTGTTTGCTTGTTTTGAGGCACAGTCTAGCTATGTAGCATTTGGCTGGAAGATCTGCAACACCATGGCCAGCAAGCACCTTAAATGCAAAACTAAGGCCCAAACCCCAGGGAAAGAAAGGAGCAACAGCTGGCCCTGGTGGGGGACTGTTCATTCAGAGTCCTTTTGTACCATTTTGGCCACTTGTCTCTGACTGCACAACCTGCTTAAAACTTAAATTAAGAAAACTACTGAATTCCCACCAATAAAAAAACCATCTTAGCAAGCTGGGCAGTGTGGCGCACGCCTTTAATCCCAGCACTTGGGATGCAGAGGCAGGTGCATCTGTTACTTTGAGGCCAGCCTGATCTACAGAGTGAGTTCCAGGACAGCCAGAGCTGTAACACAGAAAAACCCTATCTCAAAAAAAACCTCCCCCGCAAAAAAAAAAAAAAAAACAAAAAAACAAAAAACAAAAACCCTAAACATCTTAGCTAAAGAAATGAGAGGCCAAAGGAAAGTGACAGAAGGCTGAGTATATCTGAGGATGAGAGTAGACACCATGGGCACAGAACAGGATGGCCCTCTCCTAGTTAACACACACAAGGTGGTTATAGCACTGTGTCAAGACACACATGGGCATGTCCAGAAGAAACACTGACCTGACTAGAGGGTGGATTCATACTCAGGAGAGACAAAGAAGGGTGACCAGCTCTGTTTAGAAAGCCAATGAACATGCTTAGGAACCAAGCAGAAAAGCAGCAGAGGTCAAGGGTGGTGAAGAAGGGAGAGAGCAAATAGCAAAGTTCAGACACCTGGCCCTGTGAAGTCCCTAAGGAAACAAAAGACAGAATTCAAACAGAGATCTGATGGAGGGAACAGAGTATTAAGACCAGGACATCAAGAGAAAACTTCCTGCACCTTCCTATTGTGGCCAAGGAGAGGTAGGCAAGCTGACTGATGCAGAAGCAGCTTAGGATCCTCTACATCCTAGCCAACTACCCTGTACGGTATTAGAAGACCAACTACTCCAAGAGAATATCTCCCTCCAACCTGATCTCACTTTAAATAATTTCAAGCCTTTCTACCCATAACAAAATCCTATTCAGAGTTGCCTGCTTCATAAGATCAAGGTCATCTCCTGGCTTTTTGTTTTGAAACAGGGTCTTACTATGTATCCAATCCTAGCCTTTACCTCATGACAGGCCTCCTGCCCAGCCTCTCAAGGAATAAAGATAACTTTACCTTGGGCAGGCCACACTACTACAGGACTCCTTTTTTACTCAATGGAGCCGTCTGCTACCTCAGAAGATACAGCTAAGGTCTGAAGTCAAAGCCTAAAGCAATCTTGTTGGTGAGCTCACCCCTGATGGGTCCCAGGCTGAAGTCCTGGGAGTAAGGGCTTTTCCCTAAAATCTTACCCGGCTAAGGGAGGGAGGGAGCCCTAATGTAGAAATTATTTTTCCCAGGCAGAAATAATTTTTAAAAATATGGAGTTGGGGGGAGAGATGGCTTAGTGGTTATGAGCACTGGCTGTTCTTCTGGATGACCGGGGTTCAGTTCCCAGCTCCAGGGCATCCAACATCCTCACATAAGCATACATTCAGGTAAAACATCAATGTACATAAAATAAAAGTAAATAAGTATTTTTTTAAAAAAATATGGGTTTGGAAAATTAGCTCAGCAGTTAAGAGCACTGGCTGCTCTTCCAGAAGACCTGGGTTCAATTCCCAGCACCCACTCGACAGTTTACAATCATCTGTAATTCCAGTCTCATGAATTTGATGCTTCTTCTCTCCTTCATAGGCACCAGGCATGAATGTGATTCAGACATACATACAGGCAAAATGCCCATACACAAAATATAAAAATAAATCTTAAAAAAAAATTTACTGTGATCTACCCCTAGCCTCTCAGAAACCAGCAGCCATTCAGTCTACAGACAGTACATCAAGGTGGCTCCTTTAGTAGGCTGCATGCCGATGTTCTGGAGACTATATAGCCTAAGTGTGCACTCAACCCAAAGGCAAGGTAAATACAGCACACAGGACTGAGGCACAATGAACAGAATGGAACTTCAGCAAACAATGGTATCAGAAAAACAACAAGACCTGGTACTGTTGGTTCCTGGTCATTTGCTAGCTATCTATGCACACAAATGCCACACCATGCTATGCATCAGAGTCTGTTGTGACAACTTCCAGGTTCTGAAGCATGATGATCCAGCACACAGCTCAGATAGGGGCTCAAATAGTGACCAAGGTGCACATGGGCTGACTATTGTAAAAGCAACAGCCTTAGAACTCAATGTGAGGGCAAAAGACAGTCACTTCAGAGCCACATAGCCTTACCACTCCATGGCAGCAAGCAAATCTGCTGTAACCACAAGGCACAACACTAGGCTTCTTGCTTGCTGTTGGAGATATGCCACTAAGAAGGCCATTAAAACAGTGTGAGGGTGTCTAAAAGCCCACATCAAGCACTTTACTGTGATCAAGACAATCACTTTGACCATGCACTAGAGTACTCCCACCTAGGATAGAAATACATGGAGCAATATGTACAGACAGTAGACTCAATACAAGGGACTCAGAGAAAATCTGGCTGCCCTGGAGAAAAATGGTATGTCACCCAGTCCCAGGTTCCCTGAAGACACAATCTATTCCAGCTCTTCAGAACACTGGGGGGTTTTGGCAGCAGTGTGCAGGGGTAAGGATTATAAGAGAAACAAAGCAAAGCCATCGACGACTCCTCACATGATGCCCACAGAACAAGCTGCTCTAAGGCCTAACCTTTGAACTGCAATGACTTGTAAGAGCTTACCACAGACAAGCAGCAAAGTGGAAGCATAGCCTGTCTCTGACAAGAGCTTACTAGCAATTTTATTTGTAGTCGGTGGAGATTGTTTTAAGTCTGCACAGGGCAAACCCTAGGGCACATATGGGCCAAAACCAGGTGGACAGCTCTGAAACTGTACAGATATCCACCAAAAGCAAGACCAGAACCACTGCCCAGCAGTCCCACAGGTGGCAGCCTACCCCAAGAATAAAGTCCCTTGGGATAGCATTTGCTGACAGAATGCCAAGAAGTATGTGTTAATGTTGGGCATTCAAGAGTTTACCACCAAGAATGGTCTCAACTAAGTATCAATCCAAACTTCTACATCTGATGAACAGATAAACTATGGCCCATCCACATGATGAATGAATATTACTCAGTCATAAAAAAAAGAACAAAATGATGTGAACACTCTCACAAGAGAAGCCTTAAAAATACCCCAAGTAACAAAAGCCATCACAAAAGGACAAGTATTTGTGATTCCATTTACATGATATGATCACAAAAGACAAATCCATGGAGATAGAAATTGAATCGTGAGTGTCTGTTAAGTGACCAGTAGCGACAATGGTCGTGATAGCTCAGAGGTACTGGTATCTTAAAGAGTGATCAGATGATCTGAAGTCCAACCATGTTAACGGCCACAGGCACTGCACAATATCCCTGACCAACAATTCACACTGAATGCTCTCTTGTGCCACCTGGAACAAGTGTCTAAGTCTGCCCAGAGCAGTCTTGAACTCCAGATCCTTGTTCCTAGCCTTTTAAGTGCTAAGACTGATGATAGGTCAGTACCTCATTGTCCAGTCAAAGGTCTTGATTTACTGCTTCCAAAACCAAGGCTTTCTATTTAAATAAAATGTAAACACTGTTCTGTTCTCGTCATAGTACCCTGAAACCCCATCTAGCAGACAGAAAGCATTGGCAGCATGGAAGACATTAAGCCCTGCAGCCTCTCATCCTCCCATACCACTGTGCTCAAAACAACAAATGGTTTTGTGAAGTAAAGCCATGCCTACTTAATGCTATCCACAACTGAGCTTGGTGCCTATCTATCCTCTCAGCTCTCAGAAGGCTGAGGCAGGAGGATAGCAACTCCCAGCCCAGAGTCAACAACACAGCAAGACCTTGTTCTTTTAAAACTCCTAGAATTATTCAGAACACTGTATGTTTTCAAATAAAATTAAAAGTGAAGGCTTAGAGAACTGACTATAAATGAGTTTTAAAGAAAGTTCAGTTAAGAGAAATAAAAACTTAAATCAAAGACATCCAAAAGCAACCCACATCTTCATTTCTGAGAGCAGAGCTTCAAGATCAAATGATGACACAGAGGCCTAGGTCCAGTCTATCGCTAAGCAGGCATTCACCTGGACTTCACCCTCCAAGGACCCCCCCCCCCTGCAAGCACACCATCAGGCTTCAATTTAAAAGCTGCAAGTGAGTCCAAAGACCATCTAAGGAAGCTAAAGTCCCTTTGGGAGTGACTTAGAACCAGGGAGAAGAAAAAGAAAACGGTGTGTTTGGACCTGGGCAAACATGACCCAGTCTTCATTGCTAAGTCAAGAGTCCCTGTTCCAGGATCAAGCAGTGTTCCAAAATTTACAAAGAGGACCCCAACCCTGTCATAATTCCTCAAACAGCTGCAATGCCCAGGGCAAGACAGATACTTAAGACAGACAATGCACACCTCTACAATATGCACTGAAAAGCCAGCATGGTCAGAAAGGCCACACAGATGGCACAGCTGCCAGCTGCCCTGTCACTTCTGGAGTACTTTAGACCAGCCTTCTCCTGCACAGAAGACAGCTGGTGACCAGTGCCAGACCCCCAGGGAAAAGATTAACTCCATCTCTCATGGGCTTTTGCCCGAGGCAAAGGCTAACTTATACAAGATATTCTGAGGGCTGGTTAGAGTAGGGTGGAGTTCAGTGGCAGAGTACCTGCCTGGCATGCATAAGGTTCTAGGCTCCATCCCCAACACTGTGTAGGTGGAAGAAGATCTAAGGCATTTGTTCTAGATACTTCTACTAAAATAAGAGTCACCACCATCTACACAGAGGGATACCCCTGGATGCACTGTGAGCTTAACTCACAGTGGTCTGGCTGCAGCAAGAGTGGGAAATGGCAAGTGCTTGGTCTTGAACAAAATTAGTTGCAGGTAAGGAGACCATAGGAACCTAGACTGCCCAGAGAGGTGGCAGTTTGTTGGCCTGGGGAGCTGAAGTTTCCTTGGGCCGTGCCTCTCTTGTTGGTAGCTGCCCATCACACAATAGGGAAGGTGGGAAACTGTACGGGGGGGGGGGGGTAAAAATAAAACAGAAAAACCACAGTCTTAGAGGCAAATGTCACTGAAAAGATAAGACACCACAGAAACCCATTCAGGTACCACAATCACTTCTTAGAAGAAGACAGGAAAAAGGAGAAGCCACAATCCAAGGTTCAAGGAGAACTGAAAGAAACAAAAGAAGCTTGCTTTCCTGATTACCCCATCTTGTTCACCTTGGGCAGGCAACGAGTATTAGAGTTTTAATTAAAAAAAAAAAGAAAAAAAAAAAAAAAAAAAACAACCTCCAAGGTTGCAGAGAAGCAGGACAGAAGCCCAATTGTGGCCTCCTACTGCCAAGGACACGGTGTGGTACCTCAATGGCCCCCTGGCACTGGATAGCCTTTTTCTTTCAACAAACATGGGCTCCTGGATTCAGGGCTGCTGAAGGCCTCCAAAGGTCCAAACATCCAAACATCCACTGACTTCATCACTCAGTGCTTCGCCAGTCCTCAAACAATTGGGCTAAAGCTGGCATTTCTGACAGTTGACTTGTCATCCTAAGACCAGATTCCATCTCAGTGGGTTTGGGCTCTCCCCGGTGGCAGGTAACAAGTGACAACCAACACGCAGAGGCGCCGAGGCTGCAAAGTCCCGGTCAATGGCCAGGCTCTCCAGACAGACATGCTCATCAGCGTGCACAACCCACACGAACGCACACGCATACACACGTTCGCATACATCGTACCCCTGCCATGCACGCACGCGCGCCCTCCCGCCCGGGGACACCTGTGCCAGAAAGCCAGGGGCAGGGCCCACTTGGGCCAAGGTCCCAAAGCCTTCGTAGAAACACCAAATCTGGCCAAAGTCAGTCGACATATTGCTGAATGTCTGTCACTTACGAGCCCGGGTGACAGCACAAAGGCCTTATCGCGTCTCCAGCGTGGGCTGTGACACAGAACACACAAAGGGGCTGCGCACTGACGCCGGCCACTGGAGCCCTAGTGGGTCCTCTGCAGGCTGGCCATGAACGATCCCAGCCGCGCTGCCCCCACCGCATGCGCTCACCTTGTGGCAGGCCGAGCAGGTGGGCAGAGCGCCGCCAGGGCCCGGCGCGCTCTTGCCTCCGCCGCCGCCGCCGCCGCCGCCGTTCAGGCTGCTCTGGATCTGCGTGAGCTCCTGGCGCAGCACCTGCTTCTGATGGAAGCTGAAGGCCGGGTGGTTGGAGGCCATAGTGAAGAGTAGAAGGAACTCATCGCCCGTGCGTCCTTCGTTGAGCTGCAGCCCGTAGTTGTGGATGATGGAGTCAGTGTGCGTGAGCGTGCGGTACAGCACGCCTGCAGCCTCGCGCTGCTCGGAGCCCAGCAGCGCCAGCGACACCAGCAGCTTGCTACGCACCACCTCGTCCGTCAGGTTGGTGAGACTGCCAAGGTCCGCCGGGTTGTTGGCCTTAATCTCTGAATCGCGCAGCGAATGGTAGTCCTTGCGTGCCAGGTCCTCCAGGCACGAGCCGAGGAAGCGCAACTCGAGAGGGATGCACAGGTCCAGCAGGCCGCACAGAAACTCCACGCGCTGCGGCGACGGCAGTTCGGAGAACCAGCGGTACACGCCGTCCCTCTGCAACGGGCAGCGCTTCTCCACCATGCTGCCGCCCGCGCCGCGCCCGCCGCCGGGCCCGGGAGCCGCGCGCGGGCGGCCGGGGGGCGCGCAGGGCCGCTGCCGGGCGCCGGGACCGGGCGAGGCCGCGCGCGCACGGGCCGGGCGCGGGCGCGGGCGCGGGCCGGGCGCGCGCGGGCCGGGGGAGCCGCCCGCCAGGGGCCCCGAGGCGGCCGGAGCCGGGGCCGCGGCCGGGGCTGCTGGGGGCGGCGAGCGGCCTCGGGGCCGCCGCTCACGGGGAGGCGCCCTGCCCGCGCCCGTCCCCAGCGGCGGCCGGTGCGCGGCAGCGGCGGCGGCCGCTCCTCGTCGTCGTCGTCGTCGCCCGGGAGGCGGCCGCCCCCATCTCCCCGCGCGCCGCAGGGTCTGTCAGTGCGGGCCGCCCCCCGACGGAGCTGCCCCGGCCATGCCGCCTCCTGCGCTTGCGCCCAGGCCGGCCGTTACCCGCTGCGAGGCTGGGCGCGGCGCCCGGACGGGCCTGGCGTGGCGGAGTGATCCAGCCGGACCCGCGGACGGATCGCGGCCCGGGCCGTCGGAGCTGAGCAGAGCGCGCTCGCGAGCACGGGCGGCCGCGGCCAGCGGAGTGGGCGGGGTGGACGCCTCTCGCGACAGCCCGGGCTGGCCGGGACCGCCCCCCTACGCCGATTGGCCTGTCCGCTTGTCCTGCGCTCGGGCTCGGCTTAGAACCTTCGCAGGATTGGTCGGATCCGAGACCCCGCCTCTAAGAGGGACTGTCGATCACTGCGGGCCCGCCCCCACCAGGCCCCAGGCGACCGGCGCTAGCGGATTGGTCGGCGGGAATTGGAGTGGTGGAAAACCTGGGATGGATTTTGGGTGCTTTTGTTCCCTCAGATTAGCCTGGAGCCTTGTTTTTGGGAAAAGACGAACGTTGGGCCTTGGTGCTTTATTCACGAACGTGATGGCAAGCGGGTGGCGGTGGGCCTATAACAACTACTGGCGTCGGGTTTCCCTCTGATCTTCCCGAGCCAAGCTGTGTGACCTTGGGCGAGTCGCTATTTCTCTCTAAGTCCTAGGCGCCTCCCGGGAAAGATGCGGGTAATAATACCCTCCCGGGGGGCTGCTGAGAAGATGGTGAGCTCACAGTGGGCGAGCACCTGCGTTTTTGAGGCAGCAGGCCCGCTTAGGGCGAAGGTGATGGGAAGAGCAACCCTTTTACCCAACATCTGTCAGCCGGATCTGCCAGCCGGCCGCCCGCCCTGTCAACGGGAAAATCTTCGGCCCTGGAACCGAAAAAATGCAAACCCGCGGGCAGGGGCAGGGCTCAAGGACTGCCACAACCCTGGATTTTGATTGGCACTTGGGAGAGGGGGAGGCGGGCACCCAGCCCCTTCCAGTGCTTCTTCGGATGCCGGGCCCATCTTGTGCAGAAAGAGAAACTGAGACTCCAACGAGACACCCACTCCCATTCCTGGATGACGTTCTCTGATGTCCTGGGGGCATAGGCCGGCTGTCCCTGCCTAGGCATAGGGTATCCGACCTGAGTCAAGCTGAGTTTCTGCAGCTCCTGCAGCAAAGTCTGTAAAGCCAGTAAATAGATCCTTCCCGCCTGGTCCAAGGTGCTGAAAAGTCTAGGCAGAACATTTCTGACCTTGCATCTCCCACCTTGAGCAGACATTGCCCACCAAGAGCCGGTAAACTGTTCCCGGGCCCTACCCAACCCCTTGAGCACATTTCTCTGGCTACCTGGTGTGTTGGGAGGCTTAGGGAGAAGCAGGAGTCCTGGGGAACCCGCTAGACCCCCACCCCCACCCCCACCCCACCCCCACTCCCTGCACCTGGTTTCCCAGGGCAGACTACTGAACGAATCATAGTTCTCTATAGTTACTGAGAAGACATCCATCCCTAAGTGTAAGCCAGGAAGCAAAGGAGCCTGACCTGGAAGACGCACACCCTTATTTGCTGCAGGAAAGCCCCAGAACCCATGGTCACCTGGGTGCCTTGCCCCAACTCTGGCTAGCTGTGAGATCTTATGACCCTCAGTTTCTGCATCTATAAAGGCAGCCTACGGCTCAGCCTAGCAGATGGCAATGGAGGTCATGGGTGTTTCCCAAAGCTCTTTCTAGCTGGAAAGCAGGGGCTGGAACCATGGGCCTTGGATGAAGCTCCTCTGCCTCCTTCAGTCTGCCTCTCTGCCATAGAGTGTGTGATTTAAGGCCATGCTGGATTGAATAACAGCCCCTAAAAGTTCATGTCCACCTAAAACCTCATGTCCACCTAAAACCTCTAAATGTGGCCTTCTTTAGAAACAGGGTCTCTGCAGATACAATGAAGGTCAGAATGAAGGCACACTGTGACAGATTAAGGCTAGGTCCTAAATTCAACTAGAATGCCCTATAGAAAAACTGTCTTCCTGGGCTCAGGAGACAAGGGCAGAAAGTACATGTAAAGATAGACCTTATAGTTAAGGGGTGGCAAGCAGTTGACCAACTCTTCTCCTGTGCCTTTTATGGGGACATTGACCACTACACCTTGACTGTAGATCAAGGCCCCCAGAGAGGATGATATAGAGCTCATGATTGAGGTCAGGGCAACCACAGGAAACCAGGGGAAGATTATTTCCTCTTTGCTTCAGCTGTAGGACCAGACCTCATTCTGAGATCGGGGCTATAGAAATGAGTAAGACCCAAGCCCACACACCCAGGCTTTAGAGGATCTATTCCGTAGCATCCCTTCTCATGCTTCCCAGCCTCAGCTCAGTCCTGGGCACACTCAGTTCTGGGCACACTTGGTCCTGGGAGAAGGTAGCCAGCGTCCATGCCACTGTTACTGTACCTACGGCAGCACACTCCAGGCCTCATATTGCAAAGCTTTGGGTATGTAACATGTCCCATCGCTCCTTCCTTGGCACAGCCTTGGCTGTGGACTCCTGAGCCTTCCACTCCATGTTAACATGGGCTCAAAGGATTGCAGACTTTTTATTTTTTGAAATCTTTTTCTCACCTCACTTGTATACCTCCTTCCAAAGTACTAGAGAACTGAATAGTGAGGACAATTAGGGAACCCCTAGGGGATGGTGGGAACTAACCTTCGGATGACCCAGAAGGGCTGCTGAGCTTCTGTGGGAACAGCACAGGAGAAGGCCTGCAGAGAACAGAAATGATTGTAAACCAAGTCCACATCCAGCTGACTGTCATCCAGGTCCCAAACCACGCCTGGAGAGGCAGGTGTGGGGGTCCTGCTGGTGCCTATGGACCCTGAAGCCATCCAGAATGTGAGCCAATCTAGGTAGGGTAGCTTGGATTGCCTGCCTGTATTTTTTTGGTCCAAAATGACTTCTGTTGGGAGTAAGGTTGGAAAGAAAGGGGTCCCTTCAAAAGAACTGAGTAGAGCACAGATTGAGACAGAAATGTGTTCACCCCCAAGTTCCCAGAACAAGCCACCTGATGGTGTGAAGTACCTGTGATTGTTTCTGCATCTGTACTAATAGTCTCAACTCTGTAGGACTGCTCAGCACTCCACTGAAGAGCCCTGCAACATGCCAATATCCTGCTTTTCTTCTGCCTCAGCATCCAGCCAGGAAGAAATGGGGGCCCAGCAGCCATGAACCTATGAAGACAAACCAAGACCCGGCTCTGATTAGGGCAAAGAGCTCCATGTAAACTAAGTACATGGGCAGAGGGAACAGGCTGTAGCTGTGCCTCTGTCCCCTGGCCCAAATGTGCTTTCTGTGATTGGGGTGGTTTGGGAACCTTAAACCCTAAGTGGGGTCAAGTAGGCCCCTAACTTGCTGGTGGGGTTCTTTTTTTCAACTTTTTAATATTATGTACATGAATGCTTTTTCTGCATCTCTGTATGTTCACATGTATGCTTGGTGCTTGCTGAGGTCCAAAGAGGACATTGGATCCACTGCAGCTAGACACAGGTGGTTGTAAGCTGTCATGTGTTGGGAACAAAAGCCATGTCCTCAGCAATGGCAACACATGCTCTTCTGAGCCATCTCTCCAGCTCCCACGGATGGGATACTTATGTCAAACTAGGCTCCTAACACCACCACCTCAGCAATGGGTCCAATGCGTCTAAATCACAATTCCCAGATGTGGAGCAGTCTAGACAGTTATTCATGTTGGAAGTGGAATCTGGCATGTCAATCACCTGCCCATGGCACCCTTCCCAGGGAAGATCATAGGCACCACAAGTCATTGACTCGAGGCAACAAGCCTGTCTTCTGTATGCTAACTCCTATTGCAGAGCTCACCTGTAGTCATAAGCAGGTATCTGGCCCCAGAACTCCTGGACCTGGCATCTGCACAAGCAAGGTTTGCCCATAGCAGAACTGGTACAGGGCCAGATGTCCTATGTTCCCAGTGGAAACAGACAAAAAAAATTGGACTCTTACTTAAGTGGAGAGTCCTTCCAGGTATGGTAGAGCACACCTGTCATCCTAGAACTCAGGAGGCTGAGACAGGAGAATCAAAACATCAATGCCATCCTGAGTTACATTAGCCTGAATTACATGAGCAGAGAGAGAGAGAGAGAGAGAGAGAGAGAGAGAGAGAGAGAGAGAGAGAGGAGGGGGGGAGGAGAGAGAGAGAGAGAAGAGAGGAGAGAGGAGAGAGAGAGGCCAATGAGATGGCTCAGCGGGTAAAAGAATGCCATTGTAATCACTCCTACAGGAAGGTGGGAGGGAAGTGGAGATAAGAATCTCCCAGAGGTTCAGAGACCCGCTGACTGGGAATATGTGTCACATCAAGAAACCCTACCCTAAAAACAAAAGAGCTGGCAAGATAGCTCAATAGGCAGAGGCACCTGCTGCCAAGCCCGACAACCCGAGTTCAATGCCCAGAATCCAAATGGTAGAACCTACTCCTCCACTTGTCTCCTGACTTCTATGTATGCTATGGTGCTTGCAGTCTCCTGACTTCTATGTATGCTATGGTGCTTGCAGTCTCCTGACTTCTATGTATGCTATGGTGCTTGCAGTCTCCTGACTTCTATGTATGCTATGGTGCTTGCAGTCTCCTGACTTCTATGTATGCTATGGTGCTTGCAGTCTCCTGACTTCTATGTATGCTA